>JAHDVE020001050.1:0-126601 GCA_022606495.2 Halesus radiatus | reverse complement strand
CGTAGTATTCTTTATTTGACAACCTGCAAAATGTGTGAATTTTTGGATGCCAATCGTTAAATCTGAAGAAATTAATAAACAAATGTTAAGAAAAAATGTTATTACTTCACGCTAAGGAGTATTTCAGATATATATTAGGACGTAATGAATGATTTATGTATGATTAGGTACTATTTTTAAAACAATAAACAGTAAATAGCTTATTAGGTAGTCTTCCACCACGATACAAGCATTTTATGCATGGTGTGATGGTAGTAGGAGATTTTCAAATATTGTCAGTCTACCATATACATATCGAGGGGTAAGGCTCTCGACTACGAATCCGAAGGTCGCGGGTTCAAATCCCGGCGTGCGCAAGTAAATTTTTATAATTAATTTGTGCTGTTTCACAAATTAATTCATTTAAAAAATAATATATAGTATATTTGCGCACGTTCCAGATTGGAGGATACTCTCAGTGTCGCCCTGGTGAAAGACCAACATTCAGAATTGAAACGTTGCTTGAAATGGCTTTTAGTCGTGTTTGGTGACCAGATCAGAATAGCCAGGTATTTCCCACCTTCCTCTTTCCCATCTCCTTCCCCTCCCCAATACCTTCAGCCTCACAACATTCCCCAATTGGGATGCCATAGTCTCACTGGCTCCAGACGGTTGGGAGCAGTTGGGACTCTTGTGCGGTAATAATATTTGTTTTTCTTTAAAAAAGTATACATGAATACAACGGAGAGTTTCTTGAGAAAAAAACAACATATTATTTTTCGACAAAGAAAGGTCTTCAAGACTTGAAGCTCGGAATATTTGATCAGGTAACCGTATTCAGTGATCACATTCGATGAAATAGTACCTGAATTTTATACTTACAAGTATCATTAAAAATATATACAGTTCGTAAACAACTCCATTAGAGATCTTGTAATCGAATCAAATTTTCTTCCTTCTTCGGGAAAGTAGAAAAAGCCTTAGGTGGGCTACAACTCCGTGTTATTTTTGTGCTATCCCCTGTATTATTTCTGGGCGTATTTCCATTCCGTGGTCCAGTGGTATAAGTGGCCGCCTCTAATGGGTTTGTTTGGGTTCGCTCCCGGTCAGGCTGATTTGATTCTCCATTTTGCCTGAATAAACTTAAGATGGAAGAAAGGCGAAGGTTGTGTTATTATTTTGGTGACGCGGGATTATATTTGTTAGGTGCATATATCGGCGTCTGTAATGGAAACACTTTATTATCGTAAAATCACTTCCTTTAGATGATTCACGATGAGAGCGATCAATAATCTGATTTTTTAAGATACCTTGTTGGTTTCCAAGTCAACAGTGTTTGGGAAATTATAGTTTTTTTTCCATATATCTGTTTTATGAAAAACGTCATGATATTTTCATTTTCCAAAACGTTTGTTTCCCTTTATTATTTGTTATTCACTATGACCAATGATGTTAGTTAAGCCATATGCTTATGTTTGTAAGTGAATTATCATAAAATTTTTAAAAAATATCAAGAGATAATGTTTGCGATGAAAATAATTAAACGGACACAATTATGTGATCTAGCTTATTTAAGATGAATAAATTAAATAGAAAATTGAAGGACGATAAAAATTAATATAAAACTATCAGTTTATTTTATTTAAAACCTTTATGAAAACTGTTCCAAAAACTCCTTCGCGAATTTTCATAGGAATATATAGGAAGCATTCTTTGGTAAAACTTGAAAATAAAGTATAGGATATCGCTAGTCGTTACCACCTGCGTTATTTTCTTGGATTAAAAAAATATTATTTCGTACATTAATTACTCTTTTAGCCTCCTGGATAGATAGGTAGATTAGTGTGCACTCCATATAGGTTGAAAAGCTGTGCCTATCCCAAGAAAAAAAAAAACAAACCTTAAAAATATAAGAGAAAAGTTAAAAATTCTGTTACGTTTCTGATGAAAATGTATTTTTCCGTGAATTTGGTAATTTGGTAAGAAACTTCTAAACTCATTTATTCAGTTGGCCAGAAGATGATAATAAAATGGAAATTTTCAAATATTAAATGCAAAATTTATTCCCGAACTAGACACAGCCAAGCTTTAGCCATAGAGCAATGCGCGTAACTGGAAAATATTCAAATAAACAAAGTGAGTTTTTGATCGCTACTGCCCGTCCAACGGTTATATAATCCAAGGAATCAACTCGGTAGTCCAGCTACTTGTGAATACCTTATTCGCTCATCTTTCATTTTTACCACCGCCCGTCAATAGGACGGTATAATTTTATTATTCGCAGGGTATATTTTCCCCGGAGGTATTCTACGAATCACCTTGATATTTTATTTGTAAAGAGGGGGTGGGGGGTAGCTACCGGTTACCAACCTGCTTACATGCTTTTTCTATGATAATAGTCATACTCGTAATATATTATTATTTCTCTATACCTAACAAAATACATTTACCTCTTGTGGGAAAAGTAAACGACAGGTACTATTTTGAATAAAAATTGAACAAAAATAGAAGCTTATTCTTATGAAGAGGTTAACAAAATACCAGAAAGTTTATAAAAGTATAGGGTATAGGCACTATATACATAGTATCAGAGTACATAATATGTCAATAATACACTCGTCGCAGGAAAATAATACTGCTGTAACCACTACCTACAAAAATGCTCTGTATACACCTACAATAAAAATAAGACCTTTTCGACTCTGAAAAACAACTCTTCGTTTTGTCACTATTTTGTTTTTAATTGTTATGTAAGCCTTAAAATCCTGTGTTTTTTTTACTTGGCTTTGGTTGTTACATCGTGGAGTTATAAAACCCCTATTGAAAATTTATGCTGGTTTTGAGGCATTCACTAAAAGTATTTAAAATTGATTAAATGTGAAAATAATATTAATATTTTTCGTTAAATATTAAATTATATACTTATCATAAAAGGTGTGTTATTTTTATATTCATCGTTTTCCAAACAGTTTTTGCGACTATCTCTAGATATACAAAAAATTCCAGAGCGGGTTTTGCAACTCCGCGACTCATATTATCGATTATCTTTTGATAAACTGAATCTCTACAAAAAATCTAAGGTACCATTTTTTTCCACCCTTCCACGAAACCAGGTCTTTTATAGGAAGGTATATCAAAATGCCAACCTAGCTATTCGCAATAATTAAGTGCGGTATACAGAAATATCTTATCAGTACCGTGACAACGTGAACATATTAGGTTTTATACAATACATAATTAAGTAGCCATATTATGCACATACACATACACAGGTTCATAGCGTTCCACGGGTTCATAGCAGTGGCGTGCAGTCCGTAAAGGCTGAAATCTGTACCTACCCTAAGAAAACCGAACTATAAAAAATAGTGTTATTTTTAAAATCCCTACTATATACGAGTACTGGAATTGAAGTATTGGAATTTGTTTGCTCATTTATTCAGGTGGCTGGTTCAATTAGCGGAAAAATAAATTATTATGGATATTTCCCAATGCATAATTCCTTTTTTTGTTTATATGAATACCGCACAAGACTCCCAACTGCTCCCAACCGTCTGGAGCTAGTGAGACTATGGCATCCCCAATTGGGGAATGTTGTGAGGCTCTAGGCCTTGGGGAGGGGAAGAAGAAGGGGTAGAGGAAGGTGGGGAAATACCTGGCTATGCAGATCTGGTCACCAAACATGGCTTAAACCCATTTCAAGCAACGTTTCAATTCTGAATGGTGTTATTTCATCATGGCGATACTGAGAGTATCTTCCACTCTGGAACGTGCTCAAATATACTATGTATTATTTTTAAATGAATTAATTGTGAAACAGCACAAATTAATTAAATAAAATTTACTTGCTCACGCCGGGATTCGTAGTCGAAAGCGTTACTCCTCAACCATGGAGGCCCATGGTTGAAGTGTAAGCCTCTTGATCTTACCCGGTCTTTCGAAATTACACACGGCCTACCTTTGGTCATAGAGCAATGTACGCCTCTGGTTCATAGGTCTTCTTTTATATATTAACTCCAGAAAGGTGCCCTTGAGAAAATAATAATTTCCCTCAAGGCCTCTGTCATCTTTGGGGATGTTGTGAAATGTTTGGTGAAGTTCTGAGTACAAAAAGATAGACGGGAAATAGTGAGTAGGATTCTGGGGTCACTGTATCCAGGACTGACGGACGTATTAAATCCATCCCTTCCACTACGGTGCAGGGCGATGGTTCGAGAAAGTCCGGCTGGAGAGGTCAAGGGGTCTCCCTCGACGGGCTCTCCCGGTCCGGCCCACCATTTAGTTGGTAGATAGACGCATCCACCGCCAAGACCTGGACAAACCTTACTCGATGAATCTGGGCCACAATGCTAAGTCACCAAAAGTAGCGAACCACTTGGGGTGACCCATGACAAAGGTGTTAAAATAAAATGGTTAAGATTGATATCGTTATATTCTACGCATTTAATTTTGTTTAAGGAGTTTACGAGTACATTTGAAATTGAATTTTTTGTTGAATATAATGTGGCACTCGGTGTTGTGAGGTGGGTTGATGATGAACCTTCCAAAAAAGTTTCTACAGTTGTCGGAAGGAACAGTAATACGATATTATTAATATGTTTTACAGAAATGCAATCAATACATATGTAGATTTACCACAAAGCAAAGCAGCGAAAAAATGGACACGTTAATATTTTCATACTCTATAGGAAATAAGCTTCTCCAATTTTTATGAAAGGTTTAAAATATCTAGGTGGGTGGTTTCCCGATCAAATATGCTTTAAAACAACCCCCTTTCCCATCTTCCCCCGTATGTCTTCATCCTCTGGCTCCACGTCGTAAAAAACCACACCTTCTGATATTTTCCTTTCCCCCTTATAAAAATAGCCTGACCCATCATTTCGTATGCCAGTTTGATAGCATATCAGTATCGGGTATACCTTCGACATACGTTTCCACACTTATGATTTGGGCTCAGTTTTTTAACACAAGTTTACAAACAGGATAATAATTATTTCACTTTTTGATCACGCCAAAATATATTAGGAAAATTAAGTAAAGTTGATCAGGTATAAATAAAACGAAAAGTCTTCGATAAAGTAGATGTGTTTCGTTGTTTCAAACTTTCATCAAAATTTGATGATTACCGATTCGTCGATCAACTCCAATTAGAATTTTTGACAATTGAACGGTGCCCTTTAACGATTAGAGTGCGGCCCAGCGCCATCGCGTTCTAAGCTTTAGTTACGTAAATTGCGACGCATCGCTATAGCGCTGCAATTTTCAGTGTCCTTTTTGTAGTCCTCGGGGGACCACGTGTTCAATTTGAGCGTGGTATATTGCGGTTGGTACGTGTCTTGATAACTGTATTTATTGTTTATCCTGTTAAAATAAATGAACCCTAAAGTGATTCAATGTTTTTCACCATGTCGGAAGTTAGTTCTATTGCGGATGATCATAATGTATCAAATGACAGCGGCACTACGGATGACGAGACCTTTGTTCCCATAAATAAATATGTTCAGCAAAGCAAATGAGATAAGGCGATACAATCTCATATGCGCTCGCTGTAAAAAGAGACTACATGGACTTTGTGCAGGAAAACACAATTATGAAGTGAAAAAATATTATATATATATATTTTTTTTAATATTTTTTGTAGTCGAAATATGTAGTTTTTTTTTAAAATTAGAACTATAATATTTGATAAATTTCTTTCTTTACTTGTATAATTAGAAAAAAAAAACATTAAAATTGATTGATATTTTTCCAAGTTATTGCATTTTTATTTAAATCCATACTTTTTTTTTAAAAACACAGAATATCTATAGCAATTTATATACACACTTGCTTAATAAGCATAGCACTAGAACGGTCAAATAAGGAGCTCTAGTGAAAAATATTACTGCTTAAAAATATATATTCATGTAGACCAGCTAACGTCGATTCAGAATAACCCTATACAAATCTCAAGTACGTCCAGTAATTGAATTTGGAAGTCACCTCTTTCCTGGAGCTTCGAAATATTTGATAAACCAGCTTGATTCTGTGCAAAGGAGGGCGATTCATCCGATTGACACTCCGCTGTTAACAAACCGTTTGTCATGTCTAATGAAATGACGCAATGTAGGTATGCTGAGTCTGTTCTATAGATATTTCAATGGAGCCTTCTCTAAGGAGTTAGCAGCGTTGATTTACTTCGTGCCAGTGCACGTTCGTGAAAATCAACTTGAAATGAGCGGAACACCCGTTCACAGTTGATGTTTCCATGAGAACGGGTCGTTTTGCCGACTCATTTGCCGAAGTCGGCTCGTATGTGGAACAAGCTATCGGCATCTGTCTTTCCTCCTACATTTAATATGAGCCTTTCCAATGCTCGCATTAACAAATCAGTTCCTATACCCATTCCTTTACCCGCCTCATAACGTTTCCCAACCGTTTGGCGTGTTACCGGGTGAAGATATAGTTTCCGTGCATGTGCTCTGTAGAGGCAGCGGTGTTCTTGTCAGGTTTAATAAAAAAAATAATTTAAAAAGCAAGTTTTGTTATTTTTAATTTACTGAGAATTAAAAAGAGATTGAAAACTCATCTCATCTAAACACCCTGTTATATTGGTACCATTGCATTCGGAACATCTGACGTCATGATCTCGCCGCACGTGTTCTGGTTTTCGATTTGTATGGAAATTTTTATTTATAGATTTTGGTTTGTATTTTAAATACTTATTTTATTTGGTTTTGGAAAAATTTGAAGCTCTACAGTTATTGTTCAGCATAATATAAAACTGCTATTATTGAAAGAAGTAAGAATATTTATGGGCAAACAAATTATCAATTTGGATATATTATATGTTAACGTTGAATGCTATTATTAATATTTGAATTAACGTTTCTAAAAAGCTACCTATTTAATTGTATATTTATGGTTTACTATGAATAAAATATTAAATTATGTACAGTAACGCTCATCCTTATTTTAAAATTTAACATTCTGACCTCCAAACCGACCGGCCATAGATTTGGAGAATTTGGGCGAGAATTGAAAAATTGATACTTTGATGATAATTTTTTATGAAAACATGAAATATACTGGTGTTTTAGTTAGAACGTCATTATTAATAAAAAAAAATTTAATCCAAGTTTTTATACTTTTCTACCTATCTAAAATTTGTTCAAAAGTTGAAACGTACCGAGAATTAGCGTTTAACGGGGACCGTTCGAATGTTAAAATGAGACCAGCATTTGAAATACCCCAACTTAGTGTTAAACCATTGTGTCCTTAATATGTTCATGTCAAACAACCTGTTCTCGATTCCGTACAAAAAGTGGCGAAACCCACAAAAATGTCGATCTGAGATAATTGCGTTAAAAATTTTAAATTGTGGAGGTGGTTCAAGTAAAAGATGCAACAAAAACGTAGATTTTCCAACGAAATACATTTTTTTGGTTTATTAAATATATCAATTAAAGCTTCTTTGTTAACTTCATTTATTAATTTGTGTGGGTTACGTCACTTCTGCGTTGAAGTGGCGAAAGTTTAGGCTAGTTGCAAGTTATGTAATTATGGTTTACGCTTATTGCGGTTTTACTGAACAAAAATACTGCATTCCATTATCATGTCATTACCATATTTTTTAATGATTCAACTCCTGAAGGTATTCTTTTAATTATTTTTATAAACAATAATTATTAGCCTAAAACAGTCATCCAAATCGAAAAAACCTTCCGAGAAAAGATAAATGTCGCCGACAGGACTCGAACCTGCACCCTTCTGATTGCCGGTCAGATGCTCTACCGTAGAGCTACGTCGGCTTATCACAAACCCGCCAAGTTAATCAATATATACTATTGTTTCGTTCAATAATTACTGTTTTTTATTATATTTCACCTATAAACAACCAACTTTATTAGTATGAGAAATGCTTGTAACGGCTAAATCCCTCAATAGATGGCGTCGAGACAAATTATGTCTACATTTTATTGGTGAAAAATGCTTTGACTTGTCAAATATTTTTTTTATTAATTGATAAACTAAAGTTTTTAAGACAAGATTTTTGTGTATATATTGATTAACTTGGCGGGTTTGCGATAAGCCGACGTAGCTCAACGGGAGAGCATCTGACCGGCAATCAGAAGGGTGCAGGTTCGAGTCCTGTCAGCGACATTTATCTTTTCTCGGAAGGTTTTTTCAATTTGGATGATTGTTTCAGGCTAATAATTATTGTTTATAAAAATAATTGTTACCCTTTGCGCTATGCACAAAAATCTTGTATTTTTTTAAGTTGATTTGATAAACTACGTAAGATTTTTAGCCTCTCAACATCTTACTTTACTATGTTCTCAATAATGAATTCTGTTTTTTTCTTGTATCCTTATAAATCTATTTAATATTGGTTTAATTGCTTGATAATATATTTGCGATAATTGAAGTAGAATTAAGTTTTAGAAAAAACCGATATAATTTAATGGTCATTAGAAGATACATAAACTGCACTTAATCGTTTAAGTTGTCAAGTAATTTATTTATTTTTCACCTTTTCAAACAACTAGCATAAACACGTGCTGGATTAAAGACCGCATTGTTTTCGTGAAATTTATTCTTGTCTCGCAAACTATTTATCGTTTCAATTTCAAAACGGGATTTCGAAAACATTTCTTAGTAATTTCTAGTTCAATGACTCCATTACGCGATCGTTATAAAGGAAATTCGATCACGAGGTAGACGTTACTGTCGTAAGATAAATTTACGGAATAGACTTGAGATGAAAAGTATTTTTCTTTCAATTGTTTTTTACCTCAAGTATTTATAGTACCCTTAGTACTTGTAAATTGGCTTAAGAAACTACTGAAACATCAAAAACTTCTATTTAAATAAGCGTTTTAAACCCCTGAATGTGGGGGTGATTTTAGAAATCTTCTTCTTGATGTCACTGGTAGGTGTGTGTTTGTTTTGAATACAAATCTTCAGTTTTATTCCGAGCTTGACGAAATTTTGCACACGTGATCTTTAAAACAAGAGAAAGGCCACTGTCTACATAAGTTTTCAAAAACCTACCCCCATTCCCCCTTTCCATCCCTTAAAGTCGAATTTTGGTTCAGCTTGATGAAATTTTGTACACTTGAAGTTAAAAATAAGAGGAAAAATACTGAGTAGTGGTAGGGGTAACACATAACAACCTCAAAACTTTCCTCCAAACCGTTCATATCCCTGGACAACGCCGGGTACTTTATAATATGAAATACTTTGTTTACACCACGGTTTTTAATACAAAAATATAATCAGTACACTGTGCATCCCGTTGAGGAAATCTTCGCTTTGGAAATCTATTGATATTTATATATTAAAAACGATGGTTCAAAAAAAGTTTGTCATAATCCTTAACTATGCGCTTAATGAAGAAAATCATCTAGGCAGTAAATAGCGATGCGGTAAAAGAACGGAGTATTTTTTTTTTTTTATGTGTGTCGCATAAGGGTTCCAATTACTCCCAACCGTCTGGAGCCAGTGAGACTATGGCATCATTAATGGAGATATGTTTTGAGTCTGATGATTGGGGGGAAAAAGACTGGGAAGAGGAAGGTGGGGAAGTACATGGCTATTCAGATCTGATCACCAAACACGGCTAAAGCCATTTGAAATAACGTTTCAATTCTAAATGGCGGTCTTTCATCGGGGCGATACTGAAAATATCTACAAATTTGGAACGTACCCCAAATGTACCATATATTATTAAATTAATAATTTGTAATTGAAATTACATAAATTAATCAAATAAAATTTATTTGCACATGCCGGAGTTTGAACCCGCGACCTCCGGATTCGTAGTCGTTGATCGTAACCACTTAACCACGGAGGCCGTAATAAGGAAGACTATTGCATTGTTCAGGAAATATGATTTTCTAGTAGAGAGGACTTCGATATATAAACCTGTCTTTAGACATATCTCCAGGGCTGGAGTAGGACGGGGAATCGTGTATGTAATTTATAACGGGTACACCTTCAGCCCCGGGCCGGCCCTGCCTCGGCAGATCTGCCGAGAAATTGAGTCGCTCCGGTTAATAAAATGAGAAAATACTATAAGGAGCCCGTGGCCTTAAAGAAAACACCCGACCCTGTATTGAACTATGCGTTGATACCTATAATACATGATATAATATTTTTTCAGTATTCTTATACTTTCATATATTTTCAAAACGTTGAATCAAAATAATATATATATTATTTTCAACAAAATGGAATCTAAAATCAAGAGGCTAAATTGGAAAAAAAATCTTTTTGTAGAAAGTTTTTTCTAATTGATATGACTTACAACAATCCTTGAATAGTTTATTTACTTTACTTTTTCACCGTTTTTACAATCAAATAAATGTACAACGGGACAAGTTTAAGCCATTTCGCTTTCTTAACGATCTTATTAAATAATTTAAGTGAATGCATTAAATAAATTCACACATTAACTTATTCCAAAACTATCCAATAAATCATTAAATAACACGTTTTTGTGGCAGGAATTCAGGATGTTCAGCAAGAATGTTGTAAATCGTTTTTATAATGTCTATTAAAGTTAACAATCAGCGTCACAACTCATTGTACATAGATTTGCAGAGAACGTACTAAACGCATATAACAAGAAGACTTTTATTTTATGTATTATAAAGCTTCTTAGCAGTTTCACTTTGGCACATACGAGTATACATTTTACATATCTCATGACACTATTCATGTAATGATGTTCATTCGTGTTAAATTATGATAAATGAATTCCCCGAAATGTTTTCACTGCAGCTAAGAAATGAAATTAATTATTCTGGAAATTAGTATTATCTCCTTTACTTTATTCTATCTATCTATATATAAATATGAATATTTGTCAGTTCTCAATTTTCTCGAAAATTACTCTACCGGTTTCGCTGAAAATAGCTATTAGTATTTTTTTATTACTTGCAATACAGGTCATTGGCCGGTAGAATCATTGTTGGGTTTGCGCCAACAAGTTTTCGCCTCTTCCTTCTTCAGCGGGATGGGCTTTTATGGTGGCTTGTTGTTAAATTGCTAAATTGTATCATATTTAATATAAAATTATCAACGCACGTATTGAAAAAAAAATCTAACACTGAAAGGAATCGTAGAGGGTAACCGGATTCAAGCAGTGTTCATAACAGGTCTAGTAATGTTGATATAAACTCAATAACGCAGCTAGTAGGACTTCTAAAAGGACACAGCCACATCGGGAGACACCTGGAGCTCTTGGGATTGGAAAACACAAATAGCTGTAGGAAACGTGAAGAGGATGAATATACTCCAATTCACCAATGTTGCTAATGTCCTTGATGGAAAGATGGTTACTATAAGTTACTTGAGAAAACATATACCCAATGACAACTATGCCGAACCTTATTAATGTAAATGGGGTACTATCGCGGCAAAAAGGTAAACATGGGAGATATTATATTGAAGCCTATGTCCCGAATGCTTACGCGAGCCATACGGACCATTTCATTATCAATAATAAAAAAAAATAATATAACAAGTCCATCGGCGCACATTCCTCCAACCCTGTCCGTCTACCCGTCAGCGTCATAAAGAAGGACGCGAACCATATTTACTTCTTCAAGAAGGACAGGTTGCCCGGTGTCCAACGCCCTGCGTCCGCTCACCTACCGCCCATCGTACCGCCCTCCGCTTCCCTACCCCCGCGGACTCTGTCGCCTCGGGGGGGAGGGCGGATATTAGGAATAAGATAGCCCCCAGGCTCCGCAGGCAAAGCGGTCCAATAAATAATAGGTGAGGTATACAGATACAGGGAGGAAAGAACAAGGTATGCTGGAAATTTGTGACTGCATTATTTCTTGCAAACTACGAAACCAACAAGTTTGAATTTTGTGAGAATCAAAATGAAAATTCTCTACTTTCAAACCTTTTATTTTGAGTGGTTTTTAAATATTGTATAATAAACGCTTTACGTTTAGGTACATGTGTTTTATTACCAATCGGAATGGTTTCATCGGCTTCTTCAGTAACATAATCAATAATGTTCGCAACAAAGTCATCGGTTAAATTATTTCTTAATTATATGATAAATTTGTTGTAATTGTTAGGATTTTGTTTTGAATGAAGATGTCCGTAGTTGGGCTAATATAGTCCAGTCGATAATAAATACCAGCTTTTCATTAAAAGAAATACTTTAAACGTATCATTCTTTACAAAAAAAATATTTCTTGCATTGCAACGATCACAAAACACCTGCCCGTAACACAGTAGCTATACCTTAACTACAAGTACTAACGAATAATAATTTACCTAAGTAGTAGGCACAGGGGTGATGGCAATCTCATATTAATTTTCACTGCACTCTTCTTTGAATAAAAGTGGTTGCGATGCGGCTTAGACAATCGAAATTGACGACAGTATTGCGGGATAAAGTATGTTAACATCTTTTAGTCGAAAATGTCTGCTTTTTTTCAAATTAACCTTTCACTTACGATGCTAAAATAAAAACGCGCGTTCCGGTGTTGGGTTGTCACTTCACAATAAAAAATTAGCGATTTTAAATCGGAAAAATAAGAAAATTCATAGCTAATCCCCTTAAGTAAGAAGTGTTTGCAGAGGTAGAGTGCGCTGATTGGCTACCTTGTTTATGAGCTCACTTTTCAGTGCTCCTACTGGTGTAGTGATCTCTCTTTAACCAATCACCGCTTATTTTCTGTGAAATTGTGAAACC
Source organism: Halesus radiatus (assembly GCA_022606495.2). Taxonomy (NCBI): domain Eukaryota; kingdom Metazoa; phylum Arthropoda; class Insecta; order Trichoptera; family Limnephilidae; genus Halesus; species Halesus radiatus. Next base: position 113,925 of record JAHDVE020001050.1, on the reverse strand, counting down.
ACCTGTTTACAAATAAATTCTCGGATTACGAACAAAAAAAAGTTTTCACTTTCATGTGAATATGGGGAAAAAAAAGAATTCACGAAACAATGACAGCCCCACTATTGCTTCTCCCTATACCTCTCACTCGGACGAATCAGATTCTGATGCCCAGGAGACAGAGATGGATATTGACCCTAATCGCGGTAATCCATCAGGACAAAAAATACTCTTTGGGACACAATTTTTCCTGAAGGCCTTACAGGATACATTGGCGGAAAAACCGTCAAAGGTATCAAAAGAACAACAGCTCAAGGTGTCCCGAAATGTAACGAGTGTTCTAGGATCAGTGGCCCAGCTGTTGCTTGAAAAGGAAGAACTCAGAGGAGATCTAAACTCAGCCCTTGCAAACATCAAGGTCTTGCAGGCAGAAAAAACGATGGCAGACAATCATATTAAGCAGTTGTTGGTCAAAATTCAGCAGCTAGAGTCTGATCTGGGACCAGTGATGCGTCGAGTGGCTGATGCCACGGAGGCAAGCCTATCGTTTGCCGACATGATCAAAAATGGTCCTCAGAATACGCCAAGACCTCCAATCACCCGTACAGGACTTAGTGTTGGGACCCCTAAGCCTGCTATATGCATCTTTCCGAAACTGGCTTCGGCTAAGGATAGCGACGAAACGAAGCAGCTCCTGAAGGACGTCTTACGACCATCTGAGCATGGAATCCACGTTACGGGTATAAGGAACATCCGTAACAAAGGCATAGTTATCCAAACCGCTACTCGGGAAGACCGGGAAAAAATACTCAAAACCCCATGTCTAGCAAACTCGGCTACTCTAAGTGCCCGACTACCCACAAAACGACATCCACGAGTGATCTTTTTTAATGTTCCTCGGGACTTTACAGATGAGTGTTTTCTCAGGAGTGCCTTAACGGGAATCCAGGAAAACGCAGACTTAGAACCCACAGTGAAAACGTGCAAGCTAAGTCATCTACCTGGTGCTCGGACAGGATCGACATGCCACCGGGTCTACGAGGTGCCTGCCCATCTACGTCACGTGCTGGTGAAGCAAGGAAAGGTCTTTGTTGACTGGAATGTGTGCCGCGTTCGTGATTTTATTGGGCTTACAGTGTGTTCCAAGTGCCAAATGATCGGACATTCCTTCAAGTTCTGCAAGGACCAGCAAAGATGTGGACATTGTGCAGGTGAAGGTCATGCCAGGATAGATTGCCCAAAAGCTGCCGCCAAGCCAGTATGTGCCACCTGTACCAGGTTTGGCAAGCCCGCTGGACATTCGACTGGAGACAAGGACACCTGCCCAGCTTATAAGGCTGCTCTTTCCAAGGACTTTGCCACCATCGATTATGGCGTATAAATACATTGATGACGACGGTGATGTTATCTACACGAGGACTAATGACTTGAAACAGTGGACGGAAGAACATAAAATTGGCCATAATATAGGTAATTTTACTTGTGTTCAACTAAACATTCGATCCATATCTAAATACTGGGATGTTTTACATGCTAACCTCCAAAATTGTTGGAATAATATAGATATCCTAATGCTATGTGAAACTTCAACAAAAAGGGAACATACTTGTCTTTTCGAAATTCCCGGTTACAGTAGCATTAGTTACTGTCGCACATCCAAATCTGGAGGGGGTATAACCTTGTATATTCGGGATACTTTACCTTTCACCCAAAATTTACTTGAAACAAAGTTGTTCGAGAATATTTCCTGTATAATAACATTACCAAATAATTCTATACTCAATGTACTAGCAATATATAGACCACCAAATCTTAGTAAACAATCATTTATCAATGAACTTTCATCAATATTAACAAAATGTTCAAACCCTAATGAAAATATGCTAATATTTGGTGACATAAATATTAATTTGTTAAATTATATAGATCCTGTGATTATTCACTATGAAAATGCTCTTTCAAATAACTATTTTACAAAATGTATAAACGACGTTACAAGGGAAGCTATAGCAAAGAGTAAAATGACACGAACATGTTTGGATCATATTTTTGTTAGATATAATAGCAAACACAAAGAAACTGACATACTCTACGCATGTGTTTGTGACTTCATCATTGCAGACCACTTTGCAACAGCTGTGAACATTCCGTACTATAAAACTAATAAACGGCCTACAAATAAAGGGCGGAAAGTCTCAATTTTATCTCAAAAACGAATAGATTTTTCAATTAGAAATTATAAATGGAATGCTTTGCTTCAGACAAATGATTGCAATAATTTATATAGTCAAATAAAAAGCAAGTTTAACGAAGTATATGAAAATAGTAAAATATTTATAGATGTAAAACCCAATGCAAGACCTTGGATTATAAAAGAATGGATGACAGAAGATCTTCTATCACACATTAAAAAACGAGATTCTTTATTTAAGCGGTGGAAAAGCTCCCCAACAAATGCAATTTATGAAAAACAATACAAATCTTTTCGTAATTTTGTTACTAAATTAATAATAAAAAGTAAAACAACCTTTTTCAATGATAAATTTAAGAATAATTTTTCAGATATCAAAAAACATGGGATGAAATAAATAAAATTCTAGGACGTAGGACAAAGAGTAACTGTGACGATGTAATTAGTAGGTTTATGTTAAAAAATCAATTTGCGGAAAATGTTACAAACCAATTTGTTAATTATTTTTCAGATAACATAGCCTCAATGGTTCATAAATGTGATTTTAAGGCGTCAAATATTGTACCGATAGAGTCACCGCAAAGTTTGTATATACCACGAGCAACACTCGCAGACATACTGAGTATAGTCAAACTTCTCAAAAATTCAAAGTCCCCGGGCATAGATAATATCCGAATGTTTGACATAAAAAGACACATAGATATTTTGGGTCCTATATTAACCCATCTGATCAACACAATTTTAACACAAGCTGTGATACCAGATGAACTCAAATGTAGTATTATCAGACCTATTTACAAAAATGGGAAACATACTGATATAGAAAACTATAGACCGATTAGTATATTACCCGCTCTAGAAAAGATTCTTGAAAAATACATATCTTTAAAACTAACCAAATACTTGGAGTGCTTTTCTTTAATAGATCCTAATCAATTTGGTTTTCAAAAAAAAAAAAGTACTGAAATGTTACTTCAGGATTTCTCTAACTATATAAATAATGAACTGAATAATAAAAGACATGTTTTGGTACTGTTTATAGACAATTCAAAGGCATTTGATACTATAGACCCGATGAAATTGTTAAATATTTTGGAGGCAATAGGGGTAAGAGGAAACTTTCTCAAACTATTCAAAAACTTCCTAACCAACCGCCAAATCCAGGTAAAAATATCAGACAAATTTAGTAAAAGAAGAAATGTCAAAACAGGAGTTCCACAAGGGTCAATTTTAGGTCCAACGCTCTATATTATCTTTGTATCACTTATGAACAAAATATTCTCGTTTGTTAAACATTATGTATATGCTGATGATACAGCACTTATAATATCCCATGAAAATTTGGATACTGCAATAAAATTGTTACAGGTAGACTTTATTTCTTTATTAAAATGGTCACATGACTCTGGTCTAATAATCAATGCTAAAAAAACGAAATTGATGCATATAAGATCCCCGCATGCAAGGTACAGAGAGGCACCTGTAATCATATCCCATTCATTTAATTGCATTCACAATAATACCAAACAGCCCTGCGCGTGTACAAGTATCGAATTAGTCAACCAGTACGTGTATCTAGGTGTAACGGTGGATTGTAATATGAAATGGGACGTACAAATTTCCAACCTCTGTAAGCGACTTAGAGCCATTGTAGGAAGACTCCACAAGATAAAATTATACGTGCCTATAAAAACTATGAAACTAATTTATTTTTCTCTAGCAGAATCGACTATAAGGTATGGTATAACTTCTTGGGGACACTCCTGTAAGACCAACATAAAACATTTACAGCTGATTCAAAACGCCATGGTAAAATTGTTAGTAAGTAAAACAGTTTTTAACCAAAGGCGAGACATTGATATCATGTACAAATCAATTAATGTATTACCTGTTCGTGGTATTTTGTGGCATAAAATTCTACTGCAACATATATCTGAAAGTCCGTATAAGGCAGTGGTGGATCATGTACACAATACACGTTTCACACAAAATATAGGAATGATAGTGCCAATATTTCAAAATAAATATGGTCAACGAACCCTTGAATACATTGTACCATTTATATTTAACAAATTGCCGTACGAATTTAAAAACAATTGCTCTATGATGAAATTCTCACTGATGTTAAAGTGTTGGCTTTTGGAAAGTAACCTTGTGTATTGATGGTAACAAATATGACGGTCTCCATGGTTGTATAGCTCCTAGATATCTGGTGTACTTACTGTTACGGTGTTACTATTATATTTAAGTCTATCCTCATTGTAACCAACCTGTACTGCTGTTTTATGTATATATGTATATATTTTTTTAAATTTTATTTCTTAATTTATTTAATACTTACAGATGCTTTGATATTTCTGATATTTACGTAATAGTTATATTTTTGTAATATGAATGTTTTTATAATGTTGATATTTTTAAAAGTATTGATGTTTTTATAATATTGATATTTTTATAATATTGATACTTTTATAATATTGGTACTTTTATAATTTTGATATTTTTTATGATATTGACATTTTTATAATATTATTTAAATCGGTGTTATAAGATTGGACTCTAGTATCTCAATAACAAATCTGTAATGCTTTTACCATTATTTTTTCTTTTTAATTTTTTTTTTTCTCAACTTATGTACAGCACAAGATGCATGCGCCTAAATATAATAATTTTTGCCCTACATTTGTATGATGATTGTAATTTATTGTTGTATTATATTATATTGTTGAAATAAACTCCTGCTGACAAGCTACTTGCAGTGGCTTAGCGAGTATAAGTTCCCACTGTATATAATTAATATTATACAATAAAAAAAAATAAAAAAAAATAAATAAAATAAATAAAAAAAAAAAATAAATAAAAAAAAAGTAATTATAATTGAAATCAAAAATTATAATAATTGAGATTTCTTTGCTGAAAACATTAAAAAAAACCATCTGGCAACGCTCACGGAACGGGAATAGATCCACTCTGGTTGCAAGCCCGAGAGCGACGGCCGCTAGCACGCACCTACGCCTCGAAGGAAAAATACACGACTGAGAACATCGAGCTCCTCGCGCTTCTACAGTATGCAATAGTGGGATGCGAATATAGTGTCGCGCTTCTCGCATACTTTTCACGTATCGTCGAGACCCAATGTCGAGGCACTCATATCGCTGTTATACAAGAATTTGTTTCCGATGTTCACAAAATACCTTCGATGTACCCGATAAATTCTGATTATTATTTTTTAAATCAATGCGTAAATATATTATGGAGGAATACCTAAAATATAAACCTGGTATTTATTATATTTATAAACATATTGATAGATATTAGAAGCAACGTGTAAAAGATACCCATCACAGGGAAGGGAGGGTTAATTTCTATTAATTTGAATTCATCGGTAGAATTCAGTAGGTATATCATTTTTAATATTCTGTATTGATGAGGTCCTATTTTAATGTGAAATACCACAGTAGCTATTTGATTCCGCTTTTATTTTCCCTTAAATTGGATATTCCCAAAAAAAATCCTTCTTTTTTATGACGTGCCGCCTGCTTAAAGTTACCATCCTATGTCCTATACCGAGAAGAAAGAAAAATGAGCGAAGGGGGCAATTCCACCTGCGGTTGAGAGTAGAGATTCCCCTATGAAAAGCGAAATCTCCTTGTGAGAAATTTTTACCGTCGATCATAAAATCTGCGAAAGCGAAAACCACCCAAACGAGAAATGACCGCACTAGATCTTTTATCGCAACGTCCAGGGATGTCTAATCATGTCCTCACTTTGTTTCGACAACTTTACCTTTTCACCTTGATTTTGATTATGATAACCATTTCGCTCCAGGAGACGAATAGATAGAAAAATGTCGTTATAGGGGTAGTACTCGTACATGTAGTATAGTATGAAAGGGACAGGGGGCACAAACTCATACTCATGGAGATCGACTTTCAAATGATTGGGAGTGAGGCGATTGACTACTCCCTAAAATTTGATACACTTAACTTGCATGCGGCTAAAGGTAGAACTAATTAACGAATTAATTAACTACATTTTAAATCAGTGCTTCCCAAACATATTTGGCTCTGCCATGCACTTTCCAAGTGTATTTATTTATTTTCAACGCCCCCCCCCCCCCAACTTTCCTTCAAGAAAAATAATTATTAAATAAAGTAACTAGAAAATCCATTCACGCGATTTTTTTTATTTATGGTCAAATTTAAAGTGAAAACTCAACACACGTTTTGTTCCATTTCATTAACAAGGATAAATAGAATATCATTTTAGTAATTCAAATTTCAATATGGTTTTTTAATCAAAATAATTAATATTAAAAAGAATTCTACCATTTTTATGATTATTTACTAATATTTTTTTATTGCTTATTAATAATAAATTAGTATTAATTTTTTGAGATGTTTCAAGTGGGTTAATGTAAGTATTATAATTCTACCATGAATTGACACTTTCAAAATTAGGAATAATTGAATTTTATATTACGCCATTTTTTTAAATATTTTATATGCGCTATGTTCCAATTCAACGGTCTAAAAATTTGGATGTCACATTTTTTTTTAAATTTCCTCATTTTTCATGAGCGTGATTTTAAATTGATAGCTACAAAATAACGTCTTCCGATCGACCGGTCGATCACGATCGGCCGTTTGGGCACCCCTGATCTAGAATATCGTACCAACTCCTAATACTAAGGAGTTCAATTATTGTAGTCATAGAGAATTACTTATTTTTAAAATACTTTCTTATATGGAACAGCTGCTCGACATTTTATTTTTGAGACACTTTTGTGAGTAAACTTTTTGACTTTATTCAGAGGAAGGTCACTCGTCTGATTAATGATTCATTGTTAGTGGACCAATTGTCACGTTATAAGCATATTTTAATGAAATATCACTTGTTAAGTCGCTCGGCGAGTGCGGAAAAACGCAATATGGATCTCGGGATGACGAGGAAAGGTAAGCTTTAATACCTGATCGAAAATATTTTTTCTGTCACACCACCCTCCATCTATCTCAAATTTTAAATCAGGACATACCGATAAGAATATAATTAATTACAGGAAATATGTCTTGTAAAAAATACATTCATTCGTTGGGTATACTTCTACGATTCCATGACAATTCAACAAATGTATGAATCGGTACACTTTAAAAGTGACAAAGTCATTAAAAGTACAAAAAAAATTTGCCCGAAAACACTAAACAAAAAATGATTAGTTAGGTTAGGTTAGAATAGATTTTGAGGCTTTTTTATTACTTTTAATGACTTTTTATCAATTTTTAAATGTTTGCCGATTCAGACGTGTGTTGATTAATGCGGCCACCGCTGGTAAAATCACCCAAAGAAGGGCTAGATTTCGATTATGACAAACATCCGTAAAAACATTCAGTAACAATATTTTGTAATATTTTGGAAATATTTTGAGTGTGCATGAATAAGCTGTCTGACTTTATGAAAATTGACAAATTTGAAAATCGAGGGAAGGACATTTCCATCTTATGACGGTATCAAAGTCGGAATATATTTACATTTTCATATGCATCTGTATGTAATGCGATATGCGATAGTGACCCTTGGGGGAGGGCAGGTTGAAAGAGCACCGTCCACCCAGGCAGTGTTTGTATGAAAAATATTCCAATAAGATGCTCGAGTTTGGGGAGGGAGGGGCAGTAAATGCGAAGGGGCACTGGACGCCTTGTTAGTGGAAAAGAACTACAAGCTACACGTCCGTATTGAGATCTCAGATATGTCAGACAGTAAATGTTTTCGGTATAAATTGTTTCAGATTCCATCGTTAGATTACTTATTACATTGAAGGTAATAAAAAAATTATAACCTACAGTTTTGAAAACAGTATCAAAATTCAGTCGATAATAGCATGAAATTAAACTATCGACATTGAGAACTTCATTAGTGAAGACTTTTTTCTGTTTTTATAAGATATTTTGCCCTCTTGTGGTTCCTCCTCATTTAGCCAATGTTTCGGATAGCGTTACAGTGTCCATCACATACATTTGCCCTGAGGTCGGACACTAACGCCAGCCAAATGAAATAATAGGCATAATATCCCAAAAATTAATAAAGAAAATCTGAAATTACTTTATACTGTATTTGGAAAATAATATTAGGAGTAAATTTAATCACATTACCTAGTAATAACAAATCTAATGTGATAGATAGATCAATAGAAATCCGCGTTTCGACCAATAATCGGTAAGTATCAAAACTCCACGTCCCTTTCATGATGTTACATTCTCACCTTAGTTCACAAGTATTGCCTTTTCTGAGGATGTTCATTATTTGTGTCATAAATAATTTTATTGCAACACATACTTTAGACGTAAACGTCTAAATAAATTTAAGCTGGAAATTAAATCAAGCCATAAAGATACTGACTGACATAATTTTTAGTTTTCTTTTATCTCTTTTGTTATAAAGGTGTTTTGCCCCCAAATATGCTAGTTCCTTTCTTATTCCCGACTTAATCATCTGCGAAATCATTCAACTACTCGCTTTACTTCCGTCTCATCAACTTTAATTGCGCCCGCACTATTCCTGCGGAGATAAAATTGCCAAAATGGCCGCACCTGCCAAATGTTGATGGAAAAATCCACAATCTTTCCGAACACATGTAGTACGTAGGTCGTAAAACTGGCCGCTGGCTTGGTCAATAACTTTTTACCTCAGGGCGGTGGTTCGCCCCACTCTCCCCATTTATGTGCGTATTTTTTCGGGCCACCCCCTACCGCTGGCTATTTTTATAGGTGCGATGCCACGGGCCACCGTATCTTGGATGATATCTTGTGGACTCGCGTTATTAAAGTGCCTGATTGCTGTTTTTTATTTACATTTTACCCAGGGGTCAGAATGTAATAAAAATATTATCGTGAGTGACATATTAGGAAATATTTTTCTATCACAACCGACACGGCACGTTAAGAACTGTTTATACCTTTGTCAAAAAACATTCTTCCGGGAATAAATAAATTATTGCTTATCTTTCAAAAGCACACTGTAAAATTGTAATATAATATTTTAGGATGAAACACAAATGCAGGGAATTAAAATATCAAATTTTTATTTGTTATTCATTTTTAATTTGATAAGTACTTAGTAATTGTGTTTCAATCTAAAATATTATTTCATGTTTAAGTTCTTAAGTATTGGTGTTAAAAATATTTGTAGTGATTACAACTTTTTCCTCTTCTTTTAGGTAACTGTTCCACCATTCTTTCCCCAAATCCAAGACGAGTATAATGACTACCTGCCGAACACCGCACATCAGTAAGTTTTTTTTTCTACCAAAAAAACATCGAATTTAAAATACATGCATTTATATCTCTAAAGCTTATTTCATTCGTGTGATAATGTGTTATTTGTGATTAGAAACCAAGAAAATTGAATCTCCATTAAAAAATTGGTCATATTATTATAATTGGTAATATCAATTAATTAATTTAAAAAATATACTTTATTTTCACCGCTTCATAAATGTACATAAATATTCTGATGTTTCGACAGCAATGCTGTCATCATCAGTAATATATGAATAGTAAAAAATAATTTCATTAATAGACAAGTGATAAAAATTAGAAAACAATAATTTAAGAATAGACAAATTATAAACATAAACAAAAATTGATTAAAGTAGGCAAGTAATTAATCAATAATGTTAATAAAAATAATTATAAAACATTGAATAACAAATTTATATTAGATATTAAAAAAGAAATTATTGTTATTATTAATATTAATATGCAAATAAATTCAAGAGATAGCTTTTAAAAAAATATTTGATTATTTATTAAATTTAATTCTCTGTTAACGCTTTTTCTTATTTCTTAAATTTTAAATTTTTCTTTTTTTTTACATGAATACCGCACAAGAGTCTCAACTGCTCCCAACCGTCTGGAGCCAGTGAGACTATGGCATCCCCAATTGGGGAATGTTGTGAGGCTGAAGGTATTGGAGAGGGGAAGGAGAAGGGGAAAAGGAATGTGGAAATACCTGGCTATTCAGATCTGGTCACCAAACACGGCTAAAAGCCATTTCAAGCAACGTTTCAATTCTGAATGGTGGTCTTTCACCAGGGCGATACTGAGAGTATCTTCCACTCTGGAACGTGCGCAAATATACTATATGTTATTTTTATATTAATTAATTGTGATACAGCACAAATTAATTAAATAAAATTTACTTGCGCACGCCGAGATTTGAACCCGCGATCTTCGGATTCGTAGTCGAGGGCCTTACCCCTCGACCATGGAGACCGTCTATTCGTATGTAAGATTTTTAAACCTTTATTTATATCAAATGAATGATTGGTTTCTAAAATATGATTTGCAAATTCAGAATAGTTGTTATTATTTAAACACCTTAGGTGTTCTTTAACTTATTGCTATCGAAACATGTAGGATATTTATGTATATTTATAAAGTGGTGTAAATAAGTACATTTTTTAATGAATTAATTAATATTGACGCCACAAAGTGAATACCAATCGTTTGAAAAATTATATAAATATCTCCTCAAACATACTTAATACACCTAGAAAATACCGACCATCAGTCATACGTACATACGTTGGCCAGAGTATTGACATTTTCCATGATAATTTCAGTACCTAGGTATTAACTATTATTGTAAATAATTTGTTTAGGTGACAATGCCATTGAACCAATCTTCTTTTCATCTGTCCGTGCGGTCTTATTTTGCAACGGACGAATTACTTTCAATTTCATTGGCTTCTTGCAGAAGCCCTTCAACGTAAATTGTCTCCCCAACGTCAAGGTGTTGGCGAGAAAATCAGGGATAGCTTCGAAATTACACGTATTATTAGATTTTTAAAAAGCTTCGAGGGTGGCGATTCAGAAGCATCCCTCTGAATTCAAAATACACCTCGTTCTGCAGTGAAAAAATCAAAAACTCAAATCAAAATAATATCGTACGGTCATCCGCAACCGTCGACCCTCTTAAGACATGGGGTATGTTCGGTGTTCACCGTCCGGCATACTAAAATAAGACGTTTCTAGGGCTGGGAAGCGCCCGCAATCGCCAATATGCGTATTGATAAACTACTGTTGGCGAGGGTTGGCAGATGTCACGTGGTATTGTCATATCCAATAGGTTGCGAGGCCGGACTAAGGACCGCATTTCTATTTAAATTGATTATATATCTTTAATATCAAATACTCCCGTTACGATGTTAATTAGGAAAAAACGAGATTTTTCGGAAGAATCTCCCATTTGTAATATAGAATTCCTCTACCAGCCTCCTTTCAAATAGTTTCTTTTTTTTTTACCAAAGAGTGTTTTTTTGAATGGTTAAAACTGTTTCAAATTATTTTCCATTATTTTGTCAGTAAAAATTTCGAAATTCAGAGTTCAATTCTGAATTAAAACATTTTATTTTTTTCCGTTGGTATGCATGGCTAACCCAAATAATTATTTTCTAACTCTAGTAGATTCACTTCACTTGACCAACTGTTTATTATTGGTAATGGATTTTAACCTATGGCTAGTTATAATTAATCACAGTATTCATAGTTTACTTCTAAACGGGCGCGGCCGGTGCATTAAATGTTTGGTAGTTCATAAAACAACAAATCAAAAATATTGTATTGTATCTAAAATGAACGTGTCAAAAAAAATTATTCACTTCATCATATCCACACAATCACGATGCCCTTTTGTATAAATCAATAGTAAATTACGATAATCAGTTTGTTCGGTTTCGAGAGCAAGATCATTATTTATTTATTTATTAGTATTTTTTATCCTTAAATATTATTCTGTGTGTTTATTTATTTTTACATCAATTCAGAATGTGATTGCTCTTTTATATTAGAAATTACTAAGTGTGAACGCAACCAAATCATAGACAATCACATAGAACTGTTTGTTTCCTAAATAAAATTAAAAAATAATTCGCAGGAGAAATATTACTATCTTGTTCAACGTAAGAATTACGTCACTCTGAGCCCTTTCTCCGGAATAGTTCAGATGATTCCGACGCTCTTCGCATAATCACGGAGCTCGCCATTTTTTCGGTACATTCTGTCATTTTTACTGTTTTCTCGGTCCATGCGAGCCGCGCCCGCCGAAAAATATTTTTGGGTAAACATTTTTTTAAAGTTAATCTCGGGAACTATATGTAATCTACCCATATTGAAAGAGGTAAGCTTATACGTTCCTAACCACGATACTGGTGGGAGATTCCATGCACTATTTTATGCTCGGAAAGCGAGAACTTCTGTTTACCAGAACACGCCAATCGGCAGAGCGACTTAACTGCTCAATGATGCTGCATTGACCGTGAACATTTTCATTATCACATACAGACAATTTCACGACTATCTTTTTACCCATGTTACAAAATAGTTATAAAAGTGCTTGCACTTTTCCGTTTTTTTATGTCTATGTTTGTTTCTTTTACTATTTCTCTTATATTATAATGTATCTAAATCTCTGTAATGTATTAGTGAGCAACTGTTTTACAGAGAACATGAAAAAAAAAACAAAATGAAAGACAGTCCCCTATTGTTGCTTATTTTCGTCATTAGTTCGGTCCTGTTGGTCAATAATGAAAAGGTGGAATCCGAAAGTTTGTCATTTTTATGCGAGACCCGTAAGTGAGATTGGTAATTCCGTGCATTTGTTCTGTGGCGTTATTTTAGGGACGTCCCATCGCGAGTGGAAATATTATTTTATTTGTACGGAACATCCCCGAGGTAGAACTTGTAGAGTCCATAATAAAAAATAATCACGTCTTTGGGCTCCGTTCTCGTGCTTGTAACTTATAAGGTATTTTTAGAAGGGTGTAATTGAATGGACAATACTACTTCTTGATTTAGTTCAATGTGCAAATTATAATAAATTAAAAATAATATCCAGGGAAATATAAATTTACTTTAAATTTTTTTATTATTTAATTGAAGAAAAAAATTCGCGGGTAACTTAAAACCTGATAATATGTGAAAAACTTCTACTGCCACCATTAAATGCTGAAGACGTTGTTTTTGAAACGATGGAGAACTTAGCTAGAAGAAGAAGCCTGCCTGCTTCTCCTTAGAGAAGGAGAAGCAGGCAGAGGAATTGAACCCACGACGCCTAGGTGGGAACCATATGCATTTGCCAACTCAGCCATTAACCGGACTTATTATGATTATTAGCCTTTATTGCCTAGTTAATTTTTTTTGCCTTCCTACAATGGGCATCTCTACGGACTGTTACAATTTTAAGTAGGTTACTTTGTGTACCAGTCTGAAGATGTCTGTTCCAGGACAAAACCGATCCGGTCAAAAATAAATAAGTGGAACTATTTTATGTAGATTTTTCAATAATAAATTCATGTAAAATGGAAGTCACGAGTTTATTAACAAAAATACAAATTAATAAACTTTCCCGATATTTTTTAGCACTTTGAACCTAAGTTTTTTTTTTAAATTTATTTTTATTTTTTATATAAGTACATACAAGAATCCCAGCTGCTTCCAACCGTCTGTCTGGAGCCAGTGTGACTATGGCATCCCGGATTGGGGTATATTAAGAGGTTGAAGATAGTGAGGACGGGAAGGAGATGGAGAAGAGGAAGGTGGTAAAGTACATGGAAATTCAGCCATTTCGAGCAACGTGTCGATTCAGAATGATGGTTTTCCACCAGCGCGATTCTGAAAGTTATCACAACTGTGGAACGTGCCATACATAGACTACACATTATTTTGTATTAATTAATTGTGAAAAGATACAAATTAATCAAATACGTACATGCGCCCGCCGGGATTTGAACCCGCGACTTCCGGATTAATAGCGAAGGATCGTAACCACTTAATCACGGAGGCCGTCAAAGCATAATCTATTTATACTGTTAAACGTAATATTTATGTGGACAGGTCTATCAAGTGATCCGCTTTCTCCCAAAAATCTGGCGAAATTAGACTATTTTATTTTCCATGCGAATGAAGACAAACCGAAAACATGAATCTGAAATAAACACGGCATTTACCGCAGTAATAATTAATAATGATTCCGCCCACCTGATAGTGTAGGTATATTATTTATTTGGCTGTTTCCCGGGGCTACAGATGGATACAGGAGGGTACAGGAGTATAGGAGGGTATAGGAGGGGACAGAGTTGAGCACAGTTTTTGTTGTGCAGTAGCGATGAGTCATGACTCATTTTGTTAAGAGCGGGAGTCACGGTAACAGCTCAACATTTTTGTACGACTCAGAAGTACGACTCAATTGAACGACGGCTCATTTAAGAAACGACTCTGAGTTCATGAGCTCATATCCCAGTTCATATGACTCTCAGCTCCGAGCGTATAGCTGCAGGTACAAAACGTCCAGATACCAGACTGTAAGGCGCCGTTCACTTACTGTACACTATACAGTGCATACACACCTGTAAATGCGGTAATCACACTTATTTCTACACACGAATGTGTGAAGTCTTGAAAACCACTGCTTTAAGATGCGTCATGGTGCCATATATCAATTTGCAAGTCCCACGGTACTAGGCAAAATTTAGCCTTGTAGAAATTAGATACGTATACGTTGATTTTATATAAAGAAATTAAAACAAAGAACCTTATTTAAGGATACGTCATCGTAGAAATGTCTAATACTGTCGAACATTTGAGATGTGCTTTTCTTTTCATATAAATAAATAATTTAAGTGATTAAAATACAATTGAAATAAGAAATTCAAAAAGAGTCACAGTTAAATTGAGCCGTGGTACGGTTTACCAGGAGTCGTACGCTCACGGCTCATCAAAATGAACTGGCACAAATAAACGGCTGGTTCATGAACGACTCATCGCTATTGTGCACCTATTAAACTCGAGAGAATGCGAACGTTATCTAAATTACCCCGTGCATTGGGAACGAATGACTAAAATTTTCGTAGAAAAAGTAACATAGGTACAGCTTTTGCAGCATTATTCGAGGATTTTAGCGTCTACCTTTTTTTGTATTGCAAGGAGCAATCAAATATTACATTTTATGATTTATTTTTAAACTATTATTAGGGGTGGGATAAAATTACACGATACCGACATTACCTAGTAATAATAATAATAATATTAATCTTTATTATAATTAAATTTACCTATAACTAAAAGACATGCGTAATATTATTAATTGTACGAGTACAGTGGTTTATAAAGTAAAATACAGGGTGGGGTAAAATTGCCGTTATGGTTTGAATGTTTAATAACTTTTTAAATTTATTTACATATATTTTTTTTTATTTCAAAATTTTGTGAAGAAAACTTGGGGAATTTGAAATGGAACACTACAAAACAGAACAGCAATCAACAATTGTTGAATTTTATTTTGAAAATCAACGGTCAATTGTTTTGACGCAGCGTGCTTATCGTCGTTTTTCTAATGTGCGTACTGGACCTTCAGCACCAACAACAAACCGCCTGGTTGCAAATTTTCAACAACATGGTACAGTAAGACACCTTCCATGTACCGGAAGACCACGTACGGTCCACACGGAAGAAAATACCCAACGTGTTGTGGATAGTGTGCAAAACATTCTAGAAACGTCAACAAGAAGACGTTCGGCACAACTGGGGCTATCGCGGAGGTGCGTTCGGAGGCTTTTGGCCACATTGCACCTGTTCCCATATAAGGTTCAGCTTGTGCAAGAATTGAAGCCGATAAACTACCAACAACGGCTTGATTATGCCATTTCGTTCCAAACCAAAACGGTAGTTTTGCGCCACCCGTAGAAAATAATATAACAGTTAAAAGTTGATATTTCACATAACCTAGTATATTGTTAATCTGATTTTAATACCATTACAGTAAAAATACGTACGTGTTAATAATATTCAGGGAATATTAATGTCGAAGAACACTTTTCTGCAATATCACACAAGTTCCACCTCACAGTGGAAGAATTGCATCCTCAGTTTGGGAAAAAAAAATTTCATTCATACATGCTTATTTATATATAGACATTAAAAAATGTGTGCCCTCTTTAAAGCATTTATAAATAAAAATTAATGAATAGAATTGTGACACGTTAAAAATAAGATATCTAATAAATTTTCTAACAATTTAATAAGTTTTTTATTCCTTCTCTAAACCAGCAGGCTGAGCGCGAGCGGAGAGTGGCGAGGTGCATAACTGTTACTACAAACCTAATATCATCTTTAATATGTTACTAATCACTCTATATTTTCCTTAATATAAACCACCAACTCTGTAACATTGTCATGTAAACCATTGTCAAGCATAATTTTTAGAAGTGTAGTATTGTAAATTGAAATAATATTGACGCAATTAAAAAAAATCATGAGTAAAAACAGCGGTTAAGTCATATATAGTTTACCCAGTATTATTTTTTATAACTTCATAAATTTACCACAATTTATTACAAAAGTGTTGTATTCTCTTTCTAATCCAGCAGACCTAGTGCAACTGGTGAGCGGCGAGGCTTATAATTGTTAGTACAAACTTAATGCCCTCATTAATATTTTTTTATTCATGTAGAAAAATTATTAAAATTATACGTAGGTCACCTAAATATAATTTTTTTTTTAATTTTCGATACCTGTAATTTATTAAGAATATTTTTCACAGAAAATCTATTAAAACGTACGAAAAAAACCATTCGTACTACCCGAGCGACTAGGGGGCGCTAGTGTAGCATGTTGCCATCTCAATGTATGGAAATTATCAGAAGTTCGGCGTATTATATATTTCAAAGGTATTTACCTAAACATAGCTTTAGATACCTACTGAGAATGTACAGATTTTCTGCACTATTTTCCTTTTTTTTTGCTTCTTTGGGATGTATTTAAGCGACCTCTACTCCCAGAGATTAAGATCTTAACAATTTGCTACAGTGGTCGTGTTTAATGTGATTGCATTTTTCTTTTTCGAGCCACGTATGTACTTCTTACAAAGAAATAATGTGATTAGAACAGTCATAACAGATGTAGGTTGTTGAAAATATCATTCC
The DNA here is from genome assembly GCA_022606495.2 of Halesus radiatus. NCBI lineage: Eukaryota > Metazoa > Arthropoda > Insecta > Trichoptera > Limnephilidae > Halesus > Halesus radiatus. Next base: position 96,778 of record JAHDVE020001050.1, on the reverse strand, counting down.
CGCTGTTTCTGATTTTCCTCACTCCTGGGAAAATATGGGGTCCGGTCAGAAGCAGAAGCACGGAAAGGAAACACGGCAGCCGCTCGCGCATATAATGCAATTTCCTTTTATACCCAGCATGACATACCCGAGTCGTCTGACCATTATAAAGCCCGCCACTGATCGTGGAACTGGACGTCAACTGCGTTGGACCAACCGAATACACCCCGGAACCGAATGTGCTTGACTCGAGTTGAGCCTTCAAGTAAAATACAAAAATTGTGTGTCGTTTTTTATACCGCTTATTGTTGTTCATACAGTTATATTTATTATATCTGTATATGCTATCATCTTAACTCTCCATATTACTCATAACACTAGGTAGGAATCACAAGTCACTTATATATTTAACATCTCACAAATGATCTGTATAGAAAGTAGGTGTAGGACAGTATAAGAATGGCAAGTGTTTTGAGGCCTTTATATCACGTAGATTGTAGATGGTGTACAGCAGGTAACTAAGTATTGGAGGAAAAAATATTTTAGATGTAAAGACTGACAAAAATGAAGAGCCATGGGGGGCGGGGCATGATCCATATAGCGACGAATTATATATCTCAATAAGTAATAAAACTGTTCGAATAATGAACTCCAGTGAAAAGTATTCTGGTTTGAAAATTGTATATTATGATAGATCAACAAACGCTGATTCTGAATATGTGAGTTTTTGTTCGTTGAACTTATAAATCGTTATTTAAAAGTACATAAAAATTCATCTCATCAAAACGCACAGTTTAGTTGGTACCATTGGAATGACTTCACGCGGTTGTTCGCGCATATGTTCTCTTGCCGTATTTTAATCTGTTTGACCGGATGACGTCACGCGGTCAGCATTTAAAAAACCAAACATTTGAAAATTAATTTTTGTATGAAAACGAAGTCTAAAATAGAATTTCAAATAGTGGTATTTAATTTAATATTGATTTAAAATGGACATGAGTTCTTCATTGGGTGAATGTCATAATGAGAGTTACGCCGGTTCAGAAAAGTTTATCATTCATCATCTTTAAATTCACCTTGTTCCATTTTATTTCATTTCGTTTCTCAACATTAGGGGTCTAATTGAACAAGAAATTTCAGCGAACTGTTCCCAAGATTTGAGTACACCTTTAATTGGATGTTGTGCGCATTCAATTGTTGCTCCGGCCAGATCAAGCCGTGCTGTCAACACCTTCGTCAATTGGTGTCTCGGTGTATGGCATGCTTTATACTATTCACATGCGAGATATTGTGAAACACGTAAATAACACAAGGAACTTCCAGGACGTTGCTCCTGGTGGCAATATTGCAAGGATTTGCATACGGAGGGGCAATACACCTTGACGTTCTGAGTGCACTCATAAAAATATAATCAGATGTTATGTTAAGCATAGCTTTACCGATTTCCAAGGAAACACGCTTGTTCACGTTCAGATGCTATCTTTGTGATGCTGAGATGGCTGTTTATTGTTTCATTTAAGATTTTTGTTTGTTGTTGTGGCTCTATAGCAACCACTGACGTAATTGGATAAAATTTCGAAATTTCGAAATTCGAAAACGTTGATTTCTTTCATTCTTTTTTGTAAATGCATCACAGTCCATCCATATTCAGCTTCTAACTCCTTTGCAGAGGTTTGTTAACCCATGGATTAATAAGAGACTTTCACGCATCCTTTTTTATGGATTGGGGCGGATTTTTTTTAACATATCGTCTTATCTGGAAAAGAGCATCGTTTTTTTCTTGATGTCGTTTCGTAATGCGCCGAGTTTTTTTTTATCTTATCGCTTATTCACCTCATTTTAAATAAAACCTATCTTACTGCTGTTCAATATACACACACATTCATATTCATATCACTGACGTAGTACCATTATCAGTTTGAAGGTATTACTTGGTATTAAGTTATTCAAAAAACTCGTTGAAAATAAGTGTATATTATATGAGTAATTTCTCTTGGTAGACTTCCAAGTAGCATCTAAATAAATCATAATCCATCAAAAGTACCTACGGCTAACAATCAAATTCGGTTATCTAAAATGGTTTCGTTTCGGACCATCCTTAAGTATTGAGTAATAGCATCGAAAAATTGTCCTTACAATTGACCACTTAGTCGGTATCTGCCAAATGTGAAAAGACGTCAAGAAATCACATTTGAGAGCAGATCCATCTACGTAACTTTTCCGAAGCACAATGCAATTCCTTCTAATGTTCCGCGTTGAAAAATAGCTTCATAAAGCTCTCCCAAAGCTCGCCCACTCCCCTTTTAAGGTATTGCGAGTTTAGGTAATTTGATTGTAGAGGTTGCAGAGGAAGGATCAATGAAAACATCCTTTTTTTGGTCAGTATGTATTTTGTGATGTTGATTGTTAAGAAAAATATTCGACTAAAATGGCTTTTCACCTGTGGCAGGGAAAATTAAAAAACAACAAAGAAAACAAAACCAAATAAATTTTTGAGCTTTCGCCTTTTATCCTTCTGATTCTCGAACGTGGTACAATGGGACCAATACAATATATTTGCTATAAAAGTTGTTACAATAGAATCACTGGTTCAATCTAATGTGTATTATAATAGAATCACTTCTTTCAGCAAAGGTTTTTCAAAATAGAGAATATATCCAATTTGCATTACAATGGAATCACTGGTTTCAATCAATATGTATTACAATGATATCACTGATTTCAATCAATATGTATTACAATGGAATCACTGATTTCAAGATATAACTTTCATTACAAAAAATCACCGATTTCATCCAATGTGAATTACATTGGAATCACTAGTTTCGGTTAGTATGCATTACAATAGAACCACTGATAACTACCAATATTCATTTAAATAGAACCACTACTAATGTGAATTATGAAAGTTTCTTTTATTTCGATCAATGTGCTTTTCAATATAATAACTGGTTTCCGTATTTTACAACCAATAGTCATTACAGTAGAATCAGTTGACCAATATGCAATATTATAATTTTTTTTATTATTGAAAGTTTTTGATACTTATTATATGATTATTTGATACGTATTTAAAAAAAAAAAAAACAAGATAATTAAAAAAAAATAATTAACATCCAAACAAAAAAATCTTACATAGATCTATTGTTAGAATCAATGTACTTAACAATATGATACTAGTTTCGGTGTGTAAGCAATGCCCACTAATACTAGTGTGCCGGGAGGACAGTTTTCACCGAGATTATTGAATGCAAAAAAAAACTTATATGCTCGTACATAATAAATTATTGCTGCTTAGAATGTTTTTCCCACTGACCAATGAAGTACATTTTCCTTCTTTAGTTAATCATTGATTGCTTGCCTCTGACATGATTCCGCTCACTTATCCCAGATATGACGTTGTTTGTAGACGTGTATTGTCATAAATTTTCCCGCACAGCGAGAGTGCGCGCCACGGATGGGCACCAGTACTCCGGTACACGCGCTGCGAGCGATACACTCGCCTCCTTGCCCGCACCCGCACCGCGACCAATCCCCTACTACTTGCGCTAAGTAATTGCCGTGGTTAGGTTCGGAGAGTCGCGCCGATTGGATTTCGGCAGAAGCGAATCAAATTAAATAAATAAATACGAATTTTTTAATTCATATTAAACGTGAAATAAAAAAAAAATACACAACGGTTACTAAGGCATTATATCGATGTTGCAATATATGAATTCCTCGGTATCTCTACAGTATTTAAAATCCTCCTAATCGCATCACAATTTTTGCTTGTGCAGGGATGGAGGACTAGACAAGGGGATTAAATCTGACATCTTGGGCCACTCGACTACCAACCGGTCCTGGTTATAGAGTTTGGTAGTGTATTATTTTTTTACAATTAAACTAGACACCTAAATTTATTGCGTTCTTTTTTTTGTCTTATTCTTTTATGATTTGAGAACACGTAACAAAACACATGCATTCTGGAAAAGTATTTTTTTTATATATTTCCTTCAAATGATTGGTATTCACTTTGTGGCTTCATTATTAATAAATTAATTGTAATATATACTTAGTATTCACCACTTTATAAATACGTATTGATATCTACATGTTTTGAAAGCGATCATCGTCAGAAATATATGAATACATAATATAATAATAGTATTATAACAATATATAATAGAATAATATTCTGACGATGAAAGCATCGCTTTCGAAACACTTAGATATCAATATATATTTATAAAGTTGTGAATACTAAGTATTTTTTTAAATTCATTTATATTTTTTATAAGCTATTTTGTGGGAAACAGGAAATCTCGAGGAAACTTGCTCTTGGGACGAATCCACAAAATCCATCGAAGTCCAGAGAAAGAAGGTATCAAAAAGAACACTAAGTGGATTTAAAAATTTGTTGTCGTTTCAAAGGGTAAGCCTAGTTATCTCTCTTTAAAATGCTTATATATCAAAGCATTTTACGTTTTAGGTAGGGTTTATTTATTTATTACGTTACGTAGATACATTTTAATAACATAATAGAAAGTACCGGAAGTTATTGCATTACTAGTGACAATTGAGAACACTTAAACAACTGAAAATAATTCAAATGTGTACAAATGCTATAATGACATATCAAGTCGATATTAGTTCCCAGCTAGGCAGATTACCTGTTCTAAGGAGCCAAATTCTCCAGTTATGCGTGATGTAATATTTTGTAAATATTGTTTTTCTTCAATCTATATACGTGTATTGTGAATAATAGGTATGAATAAATTTAAATGACGTATTTAATAATTTTTAAGACTCTCCTTTACCCAATCCACGTTTCTCAGAATACACTTCTGTGTACATAGGTGATTTGAATACAGGAGGAGAAAGTACAAGACGGTAAGATTAAACGGAAATCTACTCACCTAACGAATATTCGAATCTTTATTACAATGCTTTATTTTCATGTACAATTTTAATGCACTGTAAAAAAATCCATTCGCCGCAAATCAGTTGTTTGCCTGATTTGGTGGTTGAACAATAAAAAAAACCCGTGTCAAATTATTTAATTTGCTGAATTTTTTTTTTTTTAAACCTATTTATGTTTCAAAACTGGCACTCCTAATAATTTTTCCCTCGTTTCGTCCCTGCTGTTAACACACTCCTGCAGAAACGAAATTACCGCGTTCAAGTGAGTGGTGTCTGTGCATTTTACCTTTCGGGCAATTTGATGTATCGGGAGAGCAGACACAATAAGACGGCGGGGCGGGGTGGAGGTTGAATGTTGCCTTCCCTGAATGTGGGATGTGGAGGATGAAAACTAGCAGGACGGGATTGGGATAATATGGGAAATATTCCTCTTAAAAATAGTTTAAATTGATTGAGTTGTTTACAGTGTTCCCTGTTGTCTCCGTATTACTTATGAGGTGTAAAATTCACAAAATATATTTTTACTCTACCAACCACATTGAAAACTATGCGAGTCCCTTTAAAAAGCTAAATGATCAAAAAAAGATAATATCTTGGTTTTTAAGCAAGTTAATAATTTAGTTTAACAGTTAAAAATCTACAAGAAAAAAGTCAAATTGTGATTAAATATCCATCTTGTGTAACAGCAGGTTTCCTAAAAGTAGTAAAATCGTCCATTTACTGAAATTTTACCAAAGCAAAAAAAGGCATCAATTATTTGTTATTTATAATTTCTTCAAATGATTGGTATTCACTTTGTGGCGTCATTATTAATAAGTGAATTTTAAAATATACTTAGTATTCACCACTTTATAAATATACATTGATATCCACATGTTTCGAAAGCGATGCTTTCATCATCAGGAATATATGAATACGTATGTATTAATTAATAATATGTATTCATATATTCCTGACGATGAAAGCATCGCTTTCGAAATATGTAGATAGCAATATACGAGGTGTGTTCAAAAGGTGAATTTTGAATTCTCGCGGGCTGTGTACATTCGATTATCGATTTTTTTTATGTTGGTACACATATGTTTATCATATGTTAGCATTATCAGCCATTTTGGATCAGTGGTTTATTTTTGACAACTATTGAACACACCTCGTATATTTATAAAGGGGTGAATACTAAGTATATGTTTGAATTCATTTATTTTTTTATTTCCTCAGTGAACGCGAATTCACAATGTGGCATTATTTTAACTGAATAATACGATAGACCGTGAGGTGTTGGGTTCGAATCCCAGCTGGTACGGCATCTTTTTCTTTTCTGTCTTTTCGGATTCATGTTTAATTTTGAGAGTTGTTAATATTATATTACAATTAGGTTTATAAGCTTCAATTAATAAAATAATTATTTTGTTTAAACCTTTATTTCTTTAGTTGAGTATATTATTCTAGTATAAGGAAATTTATAAGGAAGTACTAGGTTATTGGTGATGTTTGACTTTCTTACTAACTTGTTCATGAAGGCAACGGTTTATGCATCACAGATATTGTATTTTTAATATCTCAATATTTGCATGTTTTATTAAATTACAAATTTCATTTTCTTAAGAACCATTCCGTACCTGCAATTTGAGAAGAGAAGAACGAAGGGAATAGAATAACAGCAAAGCTCTGTGTGATGGAATCATTTCATAACGCAAGTGATGCGATCGGTATCAGAAAAGTAGGAGAGTGGGTGGAGACAAGGAGAGCTGCAATTCTGTTTCTATTTTATTTCTGGAGTAATTCGGTGGATGTTTTCGAAAACTTATTTGATTCTTAACTCCTTTATAACGTAAAATTATTTATTTATTTTATTTTTAAATTCTTTGTATCCACACGCTATAGAAATTTTAGTTGTTGTGTTTTTAGTATTATATTTAGCTTGTAAATAGTGTGAAAAGTAAATGAAAAATAATTTACCCCATATGCAATTAATTGAATTGAAAAATATGAAGCGAGCGAGGAAAACTTACTTTTTACCGGAAATAAATAAATAAAATGTTCGAATTCGACATGATTACCACTTTGACTTTATCCCCTTTTGGAGCAAGTTGCTCATAGTTAAGAGGTTTCTGGAATATATCTGACATTTGCAGCTTATTATGGCAAAAAACACTATAGTTTTCTTTTTCAAATCTCTGTAAAAAAAAACCTTTTCTTTTGGTGATGAACTTTATAATGACAACATAATCTAATTTACTGTCGAATAGAAAATTCTGCTTTGATTGCAGATAGTATTAATTTTTTTCTAATGATTTCATAAAGCCAAACGCGTGCCCAACATTTGCACACAGTCGACATTTGTCACATGAGAACGGCTCGCTTTTACGACTCGTTCCTGTGTTCACAGCTCGGCTGTGGAATGATCGGCCGGCCTCTGTGTTTCCTCCATCCTACAACATGGGTCTCTTCAAGACCCGAGTTCACTCCTTTCTATCCTCTAAAAGATTCTCCACACAGCATCCTCAAAGATGATATAGGCCTTGAAGGAAATTATTTCCTTCAGGGTCTCCTGTGTGGAGTGCGGAGTTACCGTAAAAAATATTGAAAACGACATGATTCTGTTTTAAATTTTGTTACAAGTTTAATCTTAAAATATAGTTATAACACCTTATTCAGTTTTCCATGTAATATTTCTATGCAGTATACGGGGCCATTTAAAACGAGCTCAAGTAGGTGGTACGTATCAAAACTACCGTGAAACGAACGAAGAGAAAATACCGTATAGAACAATGATATGGTTATGACGTTACTAAAACCCGTTACGTCTTCGTGTTTAACTTCCCGGCATTATACGGTCTTATTGTTACACACACATTCTGTAATCGCAGGTCCTTTACACTTCCTTTACAACACTTCATTCACCCCTCCCCTACCACCCTCTTTCTGTTCCCCACTTCCTCCTGTCCCATTGTATTATGTGTGTCAAAAGTTTTCGACTTTCCTCGAGTGTCGCGGTTTAAGCAAGTTTCACCTCACATTATTCCTTATTATCGCGCTCAATGTGAGATAAGATCCAAGACTTAAGGGTTATACTCATATCTTCGAATATAAATACTTATCACCTTAGCCTCGTAAAAGTTGTTCATTGAACGTGGATGTTAGTCAATTTTTATCAAGTGTCACAATTATAATCATAAGTTTAAATCATATAGGTAGATACTTATGTACATTCATATTTAGTTGCATGTTGAATTCATATTAGTAGAAATACGTTAGTAAAAAAAAGTAGGTAATTCATAATCAAAATAAGTAATGCAATAATTGCTCTATATAGGAATTAGTAAGTGCACAGTATTGTTGTCTTTTTTGTGAAATGCATGCATATTCAAGAAGACACGATATAACAGAAATTTACTAGAAAATTCACTTTTATTTAAATTTAAATTAAATCAAATTTAATAATGTTATTATCAAGTCCTGTAAGTATTTAAGTTTTTGTGATAGGTGTTTCGGCGTTAAAAGCCACTATCACAATAATAAAATACTTATAGAATCTAATCATAAATTTATTAAATTTGATTTATGATTTAATTTAAAAAACAAATAAATGAAGTTCTTCGAATTAAATATAAGAACACTAACAAAAAATGGATCGCTAATAGTGTTTTTGTACACTCGTGAAAATCTCATAAACTGCCCTGAGAGCAGGCAAATTTTACAGTTTCCAAAGCTTACAAGCTACACACATAATTTACAAAGTTTACAAAGCTTACAAAGTTTACAAAGTTTACAAAGTTTACAAAGTTTACAAAGTTTACAAAGTTTACAAAGTTTACAAAGTTTACAAAGTTTACAAAGTTTACAAAGTTTACAAGTTTACAAAGTTTACAAAGTTTACAAAGTTTACAAAGTTTACAAAGTTTACAAAGTTTACAAAGTTTACAAAGTTTACAAAGTTTACAAAGTTTACAAAGTTTACAAAGTTTACAAAGTTTTGCAAAATTTACAAAGTTCATAGTTTAAAATTTACAGTATAATGTTATGATAAAAAAATTGAATCATCAAGTAAACTGTGTACCATACTTATAGGGATATTTTAAAATCTTTGTGTCAAATTTATATTTATTTTAATTTGTGTTCAGTCTAATAACCAGTAAGTGCATTGTTTAGCTGTGTTGAAAAGTATCTAATATTTCTTTGGCCAAATTTTGTTTGAGCGAAAGGGATAAGTAAGAGATTATGCCCCTTAGATCTAGTACCGCGAGCTGTTTGGACATTGTTAAATTGAGTCCTGTGTTTAATGAGATATACTAGTACATTTTTGGCTTAAAGTTGTCTACTATCCAAAATACAGATTCTCCTAAGGATTTTGTACGCAATATTGGTGATCGGTAGTTTTAAAATAATCTATATAATTAGTGTCTGAGCTTTAAGAATGGGACCAATGGAGGCAGCAGTAGCTCCACCCCAGGCTATAATACCTTAATTATAAAATTATTATTAAATACTACCGATTGAAATGAAGAAAAATGGAATTTTAATTGATTTTGTATGTAGTGTTTTTTTTTTTTAATTTACAAAATAAATAAGAGAAAAAAAGTTTCTTTGGTTACCTAAGTACCGTCAATTACACTTCAAATAATGAAGATATAGTATTATCATCCAACATTACTTATTGAAGGGTTAATTAAGTTGGATACCTTACATTGAAGCGAGTTGTTTCTTCCCCGGGGGTCGAAAGTTCAAAGCACCTACCCCAGATTTATGTATTGTTTCACTAGTATTTTCCTCCTTGTGTATCTTTCCAGATGATATAATGATCCACCTTTGCGTTCCGCCATTTCCTTCCCGGGAAAGTTCCGAAAAGTCCTGACAATGCAATGGATGATGGATGCGTCTCATCATTTATAAGAAAACTTCACTTTGCTGACATAAGAACTCTCATTAGACAGGAAAATAATGTAACCCTTCTGTAATATGTATACAAACAGATTTGAGGTAGGAAACCATTAGGGGCGGACAGTCCATAGAGGCTGAAAAGCTGTGTAAGACTTAAGAAAAGAAGACAGACGACAACTTATTGAAATAAAAGTAGAAATTCTTCAAATAAGAGGTACTCGTATGTAAGCTTTATCCACCCTCTTTGCCATTAATAAGTTAATTTATTTAATTAAGGTAAAATTTCTTTGAGGGTCCATTTGATTTTTTCAACGATTACTGTTTTTAAACAATATACACATATTTAATTCCTAATACAACCCAGTAACGTTCCTTAACATATTTTCTGTACTTCATATTTTTTCCCATTAACTTAATTAATATCGTATGGTAATTTTACCATTTTGTTTTTCTTCTGAATGGCGGTCTCATTTTGTTTAAGTTTATTTTTGTAAAACCTAATTAAAAAAAATGATTATATTTAAAAAATTTAAATGGGTATTATTGGTATTGTTAATGATAAATTGAAAAAAACTTTTTTTGTAAATTAAAAATTTCTTTCTGTTTAGTATTTCACCTGTAGCCATCGATTTTTTTTTGTGCCTCAAAATTGCATTAATTAAATAAATTATTTATTTTAATGAGATGATATTTAACACCTTTCAATATTTCTTTGACTTCTGTACCTAAATCTATTTATATTCAATATATATAATATATGTAGTTTTCATAGCTCTATTACTTACGTTGTACTTATTATACCAAACAATTTTGAAAGGATTATGCCACTCTGTTTGAAATCCGGAAAAAAATAAACATTGATGTAATAAAAATTATAATAAAACCATAAGCCTTCTCTTTACCTCGAAGCTAGCCCGTCTCTACGATCAAATCACTTTTAATGGATATAATAAAATCCATGCAAATATTCCTCTCCGCTTATTGTATGTCGCGCAATGACTGATCGTATCTCAATGTCGCATTATGTCAGAATAATAATGAGGCATCAATTAAGATTAACGTGAGTACACAATCCACCCCCTTCCATCTCTGGCCCCCCGGTACCTATTCTCCATATACATCCCCTTTGTGAGTAAATTACCTTGTATCCTGTACTATGCCAAAGAATAGAGCTTTGTCTGGGAATGTATAAAGAAGAAATAATAATATTATTATGAAGGTGGCTGCTTATACTGTAAGGGTTGTCTGAATATTTAATATACGGGTTAGTTCTTACGATGACATTGTCTTGAACTTTGATCCAAGACTTTGGTAAGGCACCTTGCAAATATGGTGCATGTTCACTTGAAATACAATAAACCAGTGGCGTGCAGTCCATATGGGATGAAAAGCTGTGCCTACCCTAAGAAGGCCCAGTCTATTTTTTCTAAGACATTTGTAATCCTTAAGATGTCTTAACAGAGTCCACTAAGACTCTGATAAATTTTCTTGTAGCATCCATATTGAACTACTGCAATAGTCTGTACGCTGGTCTGCCTAACGTAGGTACATTTGAACAAACTACAAGAAGTGTTCAACACATCAGCTCATCTAGTATGCGGTGCCACCAAATTCTGTCACATCACTCCTCTTCTACGTGATTACCTACACTGGCTTCGAGTCACGGAAAGAGTTCAGTTTAAAATTTGTCTTATGGTATATAAGGCACGGAATGAGAGATAATCTTAATCAGATGCAACTCACGCTCAGGTCGGTCAAGTCTGATATGTCGAACATACTGGTGAACATACAGACAGAGCTTTTATTCTACCGGGTTTGATCTTCCATTTATTTTGAGGTCATACAGCAATTTCGAAACTTTTAAGAAAATGTCTAAAAACACATCTATTAAAATTGGGCTACAAACTTTAACAAGAAGTAAGGCGACGCTGAGGTGATGTTAGTCATTAAATGACACTATAGAAATTATTATTATTATTTTATTATGTTTATATGTAAAGAAAAACGAACCGTTAAACGAAAAAAATAATCAAAAACTCCGAGAAAGTTCTGATCAAAACGTACTTTTTTCCATAAAGTTGTTTCTATTTTACAAATTCAAACTTTTTATTTGCAACCTGACTTAAGACAGTACATACATTTATTGTGGGATACATATAGCAAAGTCATGCATCCATATACTGGTTGCACTCAATGCTGTGAAATAGTAAGACCACACGGCTACAAATTTTTTGACAAAAAAAATGTTCGTTTTGGAACTAGGAAAATGTTTTCCCTCCGCTAATGGGTTACATATTGTCATAAATTTTCTAGTTATTAATTTCCAACACTACCGCTAGGTTAAAGGCTAACCAGATAAAAAAAAATTGCGGTGCCGTCATCTGTGGAGTAAAAAACAATACATTAATTTTAGACTGATTTTTTATTCGAATTAACATTTAGGAACTTATTATCAAACTATTTCTTTTCCTATGGATTTATCAATCCATTGCGTTTTTTAGTATCCTACTACTACCTTTACGCCGTAATGTTTTTATAACGTCAGTATTTTTTATTTTTTTTATTTAATGTAAATCAAATTAAGAAATTGTGGTCTCCAACGCCGAAACGGGTGTCAAAACAATAAAAAAAACTAAAATACTTGCAGGACTTTACATCAAATTTCCAAAAAAAATTGAGTTCTACGAATTAAACACAAAAACAATTAACATAGTGTAATATATTATTAGCTAAAGTAAATGCTTTGATCTAGATTTTTGAAAAAGTGTGTCACTTCCAACAACAAAAAAACGTCAACGCAGCCTACCTTTGGTCATAGAGCAATGGACACCACTGAAACTAACTGTTATTTGTGTGATTCGAAGCAAAAATCGCTTGTCTATATTGTTTAAAAACAATAATGTATGATATACAAGACGCCCTTGAGGTGATTGAAAACGGCGCTATACAAATCATCCAATTATTATTATTGATATATATTTAATGATCATTTTTAGTGCTCCTCAAAATTTTTCCAACCTTACCCCCATTTTTTTATTCTCCAATAGTACTTACAGTCTGACATTTAAAAGTAGACAATAATTGAGGCCATTACAATAGTTTTGTTTTTAATGACCACACAAATAATGGCTCATGAGAAAATCAAAGAAAGTTTATGAAAACACAACGGTCCAAGTTCAGGTATTCAAATATGTGTGGTACTTTACGAAAGTAGATGATTCAACGTCACGTTTTAGAACAGTTTTATGTTAAAACTGTTTAATTTTTCTTAAATAGCTTGTAAAGAAGAAAATTACATGGAAAAGGCGATTTATTGTATTTCTGAAATTTACGTGTCGAAATAACCATGTATTAAAAGGTTAGATAAATAAATACAAAAAGGCAGCATCCAATTACAGATTGAAAACTTAAATAAAATTAGTAAAAATGATTTATGATGTTTTGCATCATTTCTTTAAAAAGAACTGTAAAATTCGAATGTGAAAAATTTAGAATGCGACACAGTTAGCACATTGATATTGCCATAATAATTAAAAAATATACTTCCACTTTATTAAATGTCTAGATTTTATTACCAAGCCATATGTTAATTAAAAAAAGCGTATTTTAAACCATTACGAATTATAACTCTCCACGGGTTCTGGAAGAATCCTACATTCTTCGGAACGAAATTACGGAAATAGGGATTCTTCCGAAACAATGCTTTTTTTTCTTCTTTTAAAATGATTGCGGCCGGCCAACTAAGCCAGTAAACTTGTAAAGATCGACCATAAAATTAGCGGAGTGGTACTCAACAGTATGTGGACTCAATAGCTTGTGGAGGGTAGTCCACCAATCAAAATAGTAATGATAAATTATCAACTTTTCATTAACACAGTTTAGTGATTAAAATCTCATCAATGACGCTTTACATTTTGTTAAAGTTTGTAGCCCCTTTTAAAAAGATATGCTTTTAATTTTTTTTTTAAGATTTTAAAATTTCTTTCTGATCTCAGATCAAACTGAGGGTAATTCGAAGAGCTCTGTCCCCAAATTTTGCAGCATTTGCAAGAGAGGATTCAACCAGTCTGTTCGACGCCTCAGACTTTGCCGACCTGAGCGTGAGTTGCCTCTGAGTACGATTGTCCCTCACGCAGAGATCAGTCAAGTATAACGGTGGCAAACCGTTCAGTGCCTTATGCACCATAAGACACATTTTAAATTGAACCCTATTTATGATTCGAAGCCAGTGAAGGCAGAGACGTAGAAAAGGAGTAATATTTTGTGGTACCGCATATAAGACGAGCTGCTGTGTTGACCACCCCTTGCAATCAGTTCAAATGTACATTAGGCAGACCACCATACAAACTATTGCAGTAGTCTCATCTCGAAACTACAAGAGCATTTACTAGAGTCTTAGCAGAATCTGTTTGCAGACACATTCTTGTGGGTTTTATTTTTCTTAGATAAAATACACTAGAATATATCGTATTATAAAGTTGAGTATTCATTGAAATATATTAATTTGTCTGCTCCCAACCTTCATCCTTGTAAGTAGTATTCTTGATAATCATGTTTCTTTCATATGTTTCGCCCTGCCTATGTATGATACGTACTCGTAAGTCATCTACACTTGTTAGCAAAGCATCATTAAACTTTTCGACTATAGAAATTACAAACCACGAAAGTACATACTAAGTTCGTTAGTTCACTGCTTCTATAATCAAACATAAAGCACCTACAGCCTTCATCCTACGCTACCTATCGAGGTAACTCATCCCCAAATTCATGTCCATTGATAAACAGTGCATCAGAATATCCTTCCACTAAATAAATTTGACTCACTTCCCTATTTAATAGTTTAATATCGTAAATAAATTAATAATTACTCTGTAAAAACCACGTTTTTTTTAATATATACGTATCAACATATTTCTAAAGTGAAGTTTTCCTCATCATGATATACAGAATAATAAAAAAATAATTGTGTCAAATATAGACAAATGATAAACATAGAACACAATAATGTAAGAATAGACAATTTATAAACATAAACAAAAATTGATTAAAGTAGGTAAGTAATTAATTAAAAATGTTAAATAAAAATTTTATATTAGAAATTAAAAAATTAAATTATTTTTATTATTAATATTAATATGAAAATAAATTCAAGAGATCTATTTAAAAAAAAATGATTATTAATTATATTTAATTGACTATTAACACTTTTTCTAATTTCTGAAATTTCAAATTTGTGTAATTTTAAACCGATTGTATTTGTATTTAAATTTTTTAAACTTTTATTATATTACCTACTTTAATCAATTTTTGTTTATAATTTGTCTATTCTTACATTACTGTGTTATATTTTTATGATTTGTATGTACTTGATTTTTTTGTATTCTGGATGTCCTGATGAGGAAAGCTTAGCTTTCGAAACATGTTGATATATATAAAAAAAAGTGGTGATTACAAAGTAATCTTTAATTCATTTACTAATAATGACGCCACAAAGCGAATACCAATCTTTTAAAAAAGGTTTAGTATCGTATTCATCTACTTTGAAAAAATCATACCGGCAAAGACTCTTAAACGTTGAGCTCTGGCGTCATGAGATATCAACAGTATTTCTGTCTGAAATGCAACTAGTTTTAGCTCCTAGCGTCTTGAGCTGTCCTACTTTGAAATATCGATGTATTTGTCAAAAATTATCGGAAGTTGAAAAATGATCAAAATGAAGCCTTTAAATCTCGGACAAAACCTAATAAAGAAAATTATACCGGTCTGCATATATTACTCGTATATTAAAATGTACTTAATATAAATCGTACCCTTTTTCAAACGCGCCCGTTGGTAATTAATTATTTATAAGAGTTGTTTTTACGATTCCTTTTCAACGCTATTTTTTTTCCAACGACTAACTTATCACAATAATAATAATAATAGTCGTATTTGTAAGACTAAAGTAACTAACTAACTAACCGTCACATTCCTCGCAGGGTAGGCAGAGAGGATAGACCGCCGTTCAACTCTGTCTCGGCACACAATCCTTGCTTCAATCACATTCATATATCGTCTCATAATAATAATAATAATAATAATACTTGGACGATTTATATAGCGCCGTTTTTGTGAAAAATCACCTCAAGGGCCATACATATTTTTCTGTTATTTTGATACTTGACATGATTCGACCCAAGTGTTCGATTTACTTAATTGTGCCATGTTTTTTTCGGGCATCCCTGACTTCTTTGACCGTTAACTTCAGCGTCATACATTCCTCTCACAGTAGTTTCCCTTATAATGCGATTCTTCATAACAGACAAAATATTAACCTTTGCGTCGATTGTTTTTCCACAAAAAAGAACCTGTAGAGAAATGTCCACTGGGATTGATCTCCCCTTTTTGATAAACTCTCGAACAAAGATCTCGCAACAAAAGACGCCACTGGCAATAATCTTAAATGTTTCTTGTTGTCATACTCTGTGCATGTGTGCGTACCTAACAGATACGCTTTTGTGTGTATGTGCGTGCAGCATTTGGGGTTAACGAGACAAAAGGTGGGATTCTAAGTGGTAGGTGGAAACTCTCATATGAAAGGGCAGGAAGTCATTAAGCAATAAGTGAAGCATCTCAGAAGATTTTTAAAAAGGGTCTTAATATAGCGCTTCTCGTAAAATTTCGTAACGTGTTTGGTGAAGATATTTTTACGAGTATGCTCGTTTCAGTGGTATTTTTTCATTGTGCTGGAAATTTGAAGATCTTTCAAATGAAAGGCCAGGAAACCAGCTGTGACTGTGTGCGTGTTTTCTTGTGATATTAGGGACTAGGAAAAACAAAATTTTGAAAGTAACAAAATTTAGGCCTCAGTTCAAAGGGTATAATCGTTTGTATAATCTTATTAAGAGACTTGGTGAGTGGTTGCTTCTTTTGATATATTTCATAAATACTGTCTTCTCTTCTACGTAGGTTGTGTCCAGGTTTTTCATCTACAAGATCACCGGTGGAAATCATTGTCCTCTCTGTATCGTATATTTATTGTAGACCTACTTTCACGTGAATGCTTGATATTATTGTATATATTTGAAATGTAGAATAAAGAAAATAATGCTTTAGGAAAACAGGTATATAGGAGGCAAACACTACTGAACAGAACTATTTATTGTGTGTATCCATTTATAGTTTTCGTATTTCAGTTCTAATCGTGAATATTAATAATTAGTTTAAGTACCCGGCGTTACCCGGGGTTTTGAATGATTTGTAGTAAAGATTTGAGGTTGTGATGTGTTACCCTGACCCCTACCCTACCCCTACCCAGTAATGTTACTCTTATTTTGAATTGAACAAAATTTCATCAAGAATTACCAACATTTTGTTTTAAGGGGTGGGAAAGGGGGATGGGGTGGTTTTTCTAAATCTAATGTAAACAGTGCCCCTCCTCTTGTTTTGAAGGTAAAGTGTGCAAAATTTCATCAAACTCGGAACAAAACTGTAGATTTGTATAAAAAGCAAGCCCAATCACTGACACTCTTCTTTATATATAACTAACTACCTAACTAACCATCACGCCGTTTTCCCGCAGGGGTAGGCAGATAGGACGGACCGCCAAACAACTCGATCTTGGCATACACTTCTTGCTTCATTCACTTTCATACAACGTCTCATACATTCTTTTCTGCTGTTCCGACTTCTGACATGACCCGACTCAAGTATTTGATTCACTTGATCGTGCCACGTCTTCCTTGGACGTCCCCGGCTTCTTCTTCCATTAACATTCCCTCACTGAACTCACTCACTTTAACTCACTCCCGACATCCATGCTATATATACCATAGATTTACTATTCATTGTACCAGTCTGAGGATGCCCGTGATAGGGAGAAACCGGTTCGGTCGAAAATAAGTAAGTGGAAAAAAGTTACAAAGGTTTTTTAATCAAAAAAATCATTTTAATATGGAATTGCACCATAAATTGACAGTTTCAAAATTAGAAATAATTGCTGATTTTCTTTAAGATTTTACTTTTTGCACATTTTTATCATAGAAACTTGCTTAAATATATCTTCAACATTATACATATTCTTGTTTATGAGTTAAATAATATAACGTAATATTGTATGAATTGTTTCGTAGAACTCCATTTAAACTGCCTTTTGAAAATGTTTGTAAATGGCCTTGCACGCCGAAACAGCTGTAACAATAATGAAAACTAAAAATACTCGCAGAACTTAACAATAACATTATTAAATTTGATTTAAATTAAATTTTAAAAAAACGTGTTATCGTATTAAGTATTTTCAATCATTTCTGATTTAAGTACGTCCCATTGTCCAGTGCTTAATTTACTGGGAGAGCATTCTGTAAAATTCGATAAAATGTATGATATTATAAAAATTTTAATTCCTGTAAAAAATAAATACATCTAACTTCGCTTTTATGCGCACGTAACGTGTAAATACCATATGGTATTTTTTAAACCATGAAAGTAAAGGTTGTTCATAGCCCGGTTTATAGTCGACTATCAGTTAGATGAATTGAGTTCGACACTTACAACTGATACCGACTTTTCAGAACAAACTTTGCCTAATGAAATGTGTATACCTACATCCCATTTGATAATAGATCTACGTACGATTTGAGTTGGAATGTTATAGGTTTCAACAAAGCAAAAATATAAAATTTCATGGGTCATTTTATGATTTTAATATTTAAGTCATTTAAGATACTCATAATTTTATAAATAAATCTAATATCTACTCCAAAGTCACAATGTTAAAATACTCAAAAATCTACAGTTCGAGTGGGTAGGTATCGTTAATTTTCGTCCCCACTCAACCAAAACCACCACCATACTTCTATATTATCGTCTCTTCTCTCTCCCCGCTTTCTTGTCTCTTAATAACCGGGATTACCTACATTATTGGAGTTGAACCGAAATCACTTAATTATTGTTTTCAACTCGGGGTTGACAACAGGGAGGGTACTGTAATCATGGCTGGGGGGGTTCAACAACAGAGTTCTGACAGTGCAGAATACGATGAGTGCATTTGTATTCAAATTAATCTCAAAATATATAAGAAGAAAGACCGCTTTAAAGCTCAGACACGTTTTTTTTTAAATTCCGATTAACAAGTTTATATACTTTTCATAAAGGTTGTTGCACTTACTTTTTTTTTAATATACTTTGTAATTAACAGTAGTTCCTGTTATTTATTATTTTCTCTAGACGTAGACTTGTTTCTACATAGAATCTACACTGTTTGAACTATTTTACTTTATATTTTCCTTCAAAAGTAGTTATAAATATTTCGAGTTTGGTTTTTACTTTATTTGTCTGGAAAAAATATGCCTATTTTGTGAGAACTTTCTCAGTTTACAAGATATTTTATTCTTTAGACCTGATGGGACTTCACAGGGCTTGGTGCGTAAAACTTGGTTCATTTTAAGCAATAAAAAAAAAGTTTTGTTGGCGTATCTGTGTGCCCCAAATTATCATAATTTTTTTTTAAATCCTGCAGAAAAACAATATAATTGATCTGTCTGTGGCCCAGTATGCAAAAGGTCTTATGTAAATCGGTAAGTTCAGTTGTCTTTCTTAACTATATAGGCAAAGAGCACACTTCTAGAGATTATCTCTTCAGTGCCTGGTTCACACTGATTGATAAAAAATATTTATTTTGAAAGGAACAAGTTTTTTTGTTGAAATATAATTTCGCTACATACTACGAGAATTTATAAACACGTGGAAATATTTTACGAATTCAGGAGATATTAGCTATTACAGAACTAGATTTAGAATGAATCTAATTATTAATATATATATTTTGATAGAAAGCAGTCACTTTGTGGTTAGACATATTTAATGAAAATAAAACAATAACTTTGTTTATAACCACTAATTAAACTGCAGTTTAATTTTTGTACCCTGAAGATGCTTATGTTAAGCGAAACCGGTCGGTCGTAATAGAATTAAATAAAATTCTCGTGGTTATAAACAAAGTTATTGTTTTATTTTCATTAATATATATTATCGTTGATGTGACGCAATGTCAGATCTCTGTTTAGTTACACGCGTCTAGTAATGAACCTCCATAATTAGATAGGCCTTACCTTAATCTAGCTATCATATTGGTAATAGCAACTACGATATTATGATAACCCCTTAATCTCATGAGGTTCTATTCATCACTTTCTAGTTACTTTATATATAGGTGGATATCCATCGATTGTTGAATGTTGAATGAAGTATCAATTAATAATATTCTGACAAGGTATTGCCGGTATCAAGATTTCTGCTGCTAATGGATTTTCATCATTAATTTGCTTAATAAAATACATACGAATAACCTAAGCAAATGAATTTCAAATTTCGTTTATGAATACGGTTTATTATAATTTTTAAATATCTAAATAATTTATCGGTGTGCCATATTATTTCATAATGAAACAAGAAAAAAAAATTATCTTCAAAAGATGTGCAATCACTTTGTGGTGTCATAATTAATTAAGTTAATAATAATTCCTTTGTTAATAGTCATTAAATATTATTAATAATATATATTTTTTAAGTAACTATATTTATTATTTATAATTTTGAATCTGTCAATTCATGGTGGATCTCAATTTTAATATGATTTTTTTGCTTTTGTTTCAACTCATGGAAAAAAGATATAAAGGTTTAAAAAAAATATATGCAAATTAACTATATTAATAATATTATTAATTTAAAATTTAACGATAATAACTCTTATTATTTTATTTTTTTGTGTCATTTATATTAATAATAAAAATAACTTATTATTAAAACTTTTAATACAAATTTTTTATTTAATATTTTATAATGATTTTTTTTTTCAATTATTTTTAAATTTTTAATTAATTGGTTACCTGCTTTCATCACTTATTTGTTTTATTTGCTTATTAATTATCTATACTGGTTATATATTTAACTAACTAACTAACTAACCATCACGCCGTTTCCCCGCAGGGGTAGGCAGAGAGGACGGACCGCCAAACAACTCGATCCTGGCATACACTTCTTGCTTCATTCACATTCATACATCGTCTCATACATTCTCTTCTATTATTCCGACTTCTGACATGGCCCGACTCAAGTATTTGATTCACTTGATCGTGCCATGTCTTCCTCGGGCGTCCCCGGCTTCTTCTTCCATTCACATTCGCGTCATACATTCTTCTTACACTCCTTTCTTCGTTAATTCGCTCCACATGCCCAAACCATCTAAGCGTCCCTTTCTTAATCTTACTCATTAGCTTACATCAGCCTTGCATTCTTTACGAATTTCAATATTTTTCACACGATCATACATGGTTTTACCACACATTCGTCTCAGAGATCTCATTTCTATGGCATTCAGTTTACTTTCATCCTTCTTCTGCCAATTCCATGCCTCACTGCCATACATCAGGGTAGGTATCAGCACTCCATTGTGGACTGCTAGCTTCGCTTCCTTGGACAACTTTTTGTTTGCGCCAACCGCGTTCAGTCCTCCGTTAATGTAGTTTCCTGCATTCACCCTTCTTTCAATATCCCTATCAGTCTTTCCATCTCTCGTAAACATACTTCCCAAATATACAAACTCATCGACCTGCTCCATGTATTCGTCATTCACAATTATATTGCACACTGTTTTCGCACTCTCTCTTTCAAACACCATGACTTTAGACTTACTTACATTCATCATTAGCTCATTCTTCATGCATACTTCATTCATCCTAGATACAAGGGACTGTAAATCTTCCATACTGTTAGCAATCACCACCGCATCATCCGCATGCGTTACATATTTAGTAGGTATATTTATTCCGATGAAGTGAGCTTTCCTTCTAAAGCCTGTAGATATTTTCATATTAAAAAACTGTTTTTAATATGAATTTAAACCACTGGGTTTAAACGAAGTAGTTGTTATTAATTTATCAAATATATATAAATATACCGGTCAGTGGCTGAGTTGGCATCGCGTTTGGGTCTCACCCAGGCGTCGTGAGTTCAATTCCTCGACTGGCTAAGTCCTCCATTACAACACAAGCAACATCTTCCGCTTACTGTGATGGTAGTAGAAGATTTTCAAATATTGTCAGGTTATTCATAACCGGGGAATATTTGTCTTTCTTTTAAAACAATATATATATATATATATTTAACCAAATATATTAAATTTGTGCCCTGATATTAAAGCAGAGGCCGAAACAAGTATGTATAACGGACATGTAATATCACGGTAAGTAAATAGATTTTAAGTCAACGACTGCTATTTCAACATCACTCGTTCTATAAATGGTTACAGGTATTAAAAAAAAAAATATGTCTCTCTTTTTCCGAAACGTCATTTATATACCTACATAAATATTGTATTCCAGAGTGTGAAATTATCTCCTTTATTGAAAAACTCTTTATACCAATATGATAGAGAGGCATACATATGGAAAAAAACATTATTTAATGGAAGCATAAATATTCCGTAAAACATATAAATACAACGCAAACAATAAGCCATACAAAAGGTTAAATTACTGATGTAAATAGATAAAAACTTTCCTTTTTGATTATTTATGAATTAGGAACTGGTATTCTATTAGTTTTTTATACTTCTCGACCTGAAGATAATGAATACAGCGGATAATGTAGTAAATTTTCATCAAAAGTTCAAAAGACTCGGCCAATGACAATAAAATAATTTGTAGCTTCGATCTGCATAAAACTCCGCAAATCTATCGAATTCACC
This sequence comes from Halesus radiatus, assembly GCA_022606495.2. Lineage (NCBI taxonomy): Eukaryota > Metazoa > Arthropoda > Insecta > Trichoptera > Limnephilidae > Halesus > Halesus radiatus. Next base: position 74,292 of record JAHDVE020001050.1, on the reverse strand, counting down.
CCAACCCCAAACCTTTGAATATCGGAAAATTAAAGATCTCTCAAAACCAGAAAAAAGGATGTGAAGTTAATTTGTTTGTTTTTTCCCAACAGACATTTGAAATGTTTACCAATAAAAATTATCGTGTTTCATCTTTTGTTTCTGAAACAAACTCACCCCCAAAGTAAACTACCTCTCCACCTAGTAGGAGAGAGGTTCTCGTGGAACACTCAGCTTTAAGAAATTGAAAGCGAACGGGAAAAACATTTTCCATGAAATTAATATCTTTCCGACTAAATTTTATGAGCAGCTTTTTTTATCTCCCCTTAGATTTCTGTGGCTTTTTATCTTTGGTTTGTTTTTACCTACAGTTTTGTTAATTTCTTTGAAACAACCAAACTGGTGTATTTTTTGTGACCTTATAAAAAAAAGTATGGTGTTCACTTAAGTAAGATTTCATGATTTCTGTTTTTTTCCTACTACCTCTAGACATAATTATTAATTGATTAAGCAGGAGGTGTTTTCATAAAAAAAAAAAAATTATGATGTTACTTTTATTTAGATAAGTACATATACGAGTACGTATATTACTCTTATTTTGTAAATTCAGAACCATATATTCCTTTTGTTTGTCTCAGCAAAACTCTCGAAGGCGAACTTCGAGCTCAATGAAGTTTGTACACTTATTTTTTTGCAGAATATCTATATTATCGCAAATATTTTTTGCTCGCAACGAAATATTAATTACGAGTTAAAGAGGTTTGAAAAGTTCATGTCAAATAATATGACAACATGCAATTGTTTTCAAATAATGTTCGAAAAGGTAGAACGATTTTGAAATATGACTGTTAAAACTGGTTGAGTCGGGGTGGCTTGTGATAGGTTTTTTGCTTTGTTTTAAGTAGGTAACTATACTAAAACCACATCAAAGCAAATAAATACATGATTACATATGACACAAGTAAAATCAATATGTGTTGTCATTTTCAATTTTGTGTAAACCGTAAGTATTTTATTTGTTTGTTTTTTAATTTGCGTAATTACTTTGTTGTCTTATTTTTAATAAAATGGATTAGAAATGTTTTGTCGGTATAGACCACTATTTAATATATAAATGTCAACATGTTTTGGAAGAGAAGCTTCCTTCATGTTTATATATTAAAAGGTGATTTATACTAAATAATTAAATAAAATAATATTATTTATCCATTTTATTTATATCTAATAAATTACTTAAATAATATACTTTGTAATTTCTTCAAACGATTGGTATTCACTTTGCGGCATCATTATTAATAAATGAATTAAAAATACACTTTGTTTTCACCACTTTATAAATACACATAAATATCTACATGTTTCGAAAGCATCTCTATTAATATATGAATATATTCATATATTTCTGATGAAAAAAGAATCGCTTTCGAAACATGTAGATATTTATGTATATTTATTAAGTGGTGAAAACAAACTGTATATTTAATTAATTTATTAATATACTTTGTATTCACCACTTTATTAATACACAGATATCTACATATTTCGAAAGCGATGCTTTCTTCATCAGGAGTATACAGAATTATTATTATTATTCGTTTATTAATATTGACGCCACAAAGTGAATACCAATCGTTTGAAGAAATTATTAATATGTATTTATTATTTATTTGTATAAATTTGTGTTTTACAAAACATTTAATAATTTGTGTTTATTTTTCATTTACTTTATTATTATATGTTTTTTTCTTTTTATTCTGTTTACATTAATACTTATTTTTATAATAATTTTATTTATTTTACATTATGAATACTCGATTGTTAATTTTTGTAATTTGTCTAACTAACTAACCATCACGCCGTTTTTTCCGCAGGAGTAGGCTAAACAACTCGATCTTGGCATACGCTTCTTGCTTCATTCACATTCCTACAACGCCTCATACATTGTCTTCTGTTATTCCGACTTCTGACATGGCCCGGCTCTAAGTATTTGATTCACTTGATCGTGGCACGTCTTCCTCGGGCGTCTCCGGCTTCTTCCATTCACATTCGCGTCATACATTCTTCGTACACTCCTTTCTTTCATTTATCTATGCCTACGTCATTAATTTTTTTTTCAACATACTCTGTATCCTGATGAGGGAACCATTGGTTTCGAAACATGTTTATTTATTAAATAGTGGTTTATAAAAAATATCTCTAGATTATGTAACATAACTAGATTTATTTATTTGATTTTACGACCTGCTAGACTTTTAAATAAATTACATGCCATTTCAGCTGTGACTGGTTTTGCTACAAATATTAAAATATATTTTACACCAGCTCCTTGATAGAAATTTTACCAGATTTTCAATGAGCAGTCATTATCACAAATTAGTTAGTAAGTTAACGATCAATCCAATTTCAAGACGTATTAATTATTAATATATTGCGACGATGAATTAATTAAGTGTTATTATACGTCTGCGCCATACCGGTAATTATGAGATTTAATACGACACGTCTCGGATATGTTGACTATTCATAGGCGATAATCTAGAGAATTATTAATATTACCTTATCTTAAGTTAAAGGTCAGGATAATGGATAACATACGGATTAAGTTGTAGATATAGGGAATTTAAAGTTCTTCTTCTTCTTCGTATAGTGGAGGTCATAATGGATGGCATCGGGAGTCACTTGGTTCAGTAGAGATGTGCCACGGGGAAACTGTATAGTGGAGGTTGGTGGAGGTCATAGCGGATGGCATCGGGAGTCACTTGGTTCAGTAGAGATGTGTCATGGATGAAAATTAGTAAAGGGAACATTTTTTTGAACGGTTTGAATATGTTCACATTCACACAGTTCAGAATCCTTCAGACCACATTTATGCAGCATGTACGCACAACTGCTGTGAGTGCACCGGATGCGATTTAATGAGGTGAACGTTTTCAGAGAGAGTACTCTGGCAGTTTAATAGTTGGGTCCATATTCGCCGTGGTGAACGACCACCATTCAGAATCGAAACGTTTTTTGAAATGGCTTTAACCGCTGTTTGGTGATCAGATCTGAAGATCCAGGTAATTTACCACCTTCCTATTCCTATCCCCTTCCCCTCCCCACTACTCTTAGCCTCACAACATACCCCAATTAGGGATGCCATAGTTCCACTGGCTTCAGACGGTTGAGAGTAGCTGGACTCTATTTTCTTTTGAACAAACAGCGTATTTTGAAATCATTGTGATGAAATAGAATGCATTGTATTAAATTTCCGCAATTCTGCGTAATTCTGGTTTCGCTTACAAAGGCAACAAAAAAAACTTACGTTAACCAGTCAAACTGAATGCGAAATAGTTGTCAAGTGTAAAAATAACTACATCTACTTAGTAGAACTGCAATATCGTGCCAAATTTCATGTGGCTTATACGGCTAATATTTATCGTAGAGTATTAATAACTCAATAGGGGTAAGAGGAAACTTTCTCAAACTATTCAAAAACTTCCTAACCAACCGCCAAATCCAGGTAAAAATATCAGACAAATTTAGTAAAAGAAGAAATGTCAAAACAGGAGTTCCACAAGGGTCAATTTTAGGTCCAACGCTCTATATTATCTTTGTATCACTTATGAACAAAATATTCTCGTTTGTTAAACATTATGTATATGCTGATGATACAGCACTTATAATATCCCATGAAAATTTGGATACTGCAATAAAATTGTTACAGGTAGACTTTATTTCTTTATTAAAATGGTCACATGACTCTGGTCTAATAATCAATGCTAAAAAAACGAAATTGATGCATATAAGATCCCCGCATGCAAGGTACAGAGAGGCACCTGTAATCATATCCCATTAATTTAATTGCATTCACAATAATACCAAACAGCCCTGCGCGTGTACAAGTATCGAATTAGTCAACCAGTACGTGTATCTAGGTGTTACGGTGGATTGTAATATGAAATGGGACGTACAAATTTCCAACCTCTGTAAGCGACTTCGAGCCATTGTAGGAAGACTCCACAAGATAAAATTATACGTGCCTATAAAAACTATGAAACTAATTTATTTGTCTCTAGCAGAATCGACTATAAGGTATGGTATAACTTCTTGGGGACACTCCTGTAAGACCAACATAAAACATTTACAGCTGATTCAAAACGCCATGGTAAAATTGTTAGTAAGTAAAACAGTTTTTAACCAAAGGCGAGACATTGATATCATGTACAAATCAATTAATGTATTACCTGTTCGTGGTATTTTGTGGCATAAAATTCTACTGCAACATATATCTGAAAGTCCGTATAAGGCAGTGGTGGATCATGTACACAATACACGTTTCACACAAAATATAGGAATGATAGTGCCAATATTTCAAAATAAATATGGTCAACGAACCCTTGAATACATTGTACCATTTATATTTAACAAATTGCCGTACGAATTTAAAAACAATTGTCCTATGATGAAATTCTCACTGATGTTAAAGTGTTGGCTTTTGGAAAGTAACCTTGTGTATTGATGGTAACAAATATGACGGTCTCTATGGTTGTATAGCTCCTAGATATCTGGTGTACTTACTGTTACGGTGTTACTATTATATTTAAGTCTATCCTCATTGTAACCAACCTGTACTGCTGTTTTATGTATATATCTTTTAAATTTTTATTTCTTAATCTATTTAATACTTACAGATGCCTTGATATTTCTGATATTTACGTAATAGTTATATTTTTGTAATATGAATGTTTTTATAATGTTGATATTTTTAAAAGTATTGATGTTTTTATAATATTGATATTTTTATAATATTGATACTTTTATAATATTGGTACTTTTATAATTTTGATATTTTTATGATATTGACATTTTTATAATATTATTTAAATCGGTGTTATAAGATTGGACTCTAGTATCTCAATAACAAATCTGTAATGCTTTTACCATTATTTTTTCTCTTTAATTTTTTTTTTTCAACTTATGTACAGCACAAGATGCATGCGCCTAAATATAATAATTTTGCCCTACATTTGTATGATGATTGTAATTTATTGTTGTATTATATTATATTGTTGAAATAAACTCCTGCTGACAAGCTACTTGCAGTGGCTTAGCGGGTATAAGTTCCCACTGTATATAATTAATATTATACAATAAAAAAAAAAAAATAAAAAAAAAAGTTTTGTACCTTTTTTACAATTTTGGGTGATTAAATTTTCTCAATAGCGTCTAAAACCATTCCCATCAACGAACAAATGAATTATTAACCTTATCACTTCAGTAATTTATTTTGTTTCTTTATGTCATAACTTTCCATCTAAAGAAATAAGTATCATTTGCCCTTTCTCCCAATCTGTTTAATCTCCCTTTCTTTGAGGAAGGTAATTCGCAGGTTGACTTCCCGGCCATATAGCACGGAAGGTAAACACCGTAAACCTATCCCATTTTTGCTAATCTCGGCCAAAACTTTCCTTTATATTGTTTGGCGAATCATAATAACCTGGGGTAATAACATCGATCATCATCCATGAGAGAAAATTTCGTATTTTCGCTGGGGTTCATTTTGTCAAAACAAGTTTTTGTCGTTGTAATAAAACATACTTTTAACAACGTTCATAGTGTAACTTAATTGTCAGTGTGTTTTTTTTTAAACACATGTGCGTTTCATTAATAGAATGCATATATAATAAGAAGAGGAACATTAAATTAGATATTTTCTTGCCTTTTGAAAACGGGCCCGATATGAAGCGTAAAGAATTACGTCTTATAATATTATTGTAAACCAGATGACGTCACAAAAGCTGTAAATTTCTCCCAAATACCATGCAATGACACTGCGATCGGAATCAAATGACGTCAAAGACGTTTTTATCAGAAGGTTTTTGAAACATTTTTCACGAGGGATTTATTAATTATACGAAAAACGATACGCAATAAAATTTATTAAGAAACTAAATTTGTTATTCTAAACTAATATTCATACTGTTGTTTTGACCAACATTCATACATCGTTTCACATCACAGGTACTCTTATGTTGTATCGGCTCTTTAAATGAAACGCTACGCGAGAAGTTTATTCATTTGATCCTGGCATGTTTTCCTCAGATGTCCAATCACTTGCGTGTCATATAATTTCCTGAAACTCCTTCCTCCGTCCATTTGCTCCGTGTATTCAAATAAGTAGACTGTAAGAAAATGTCGTGGGAATTATTTAATCTTTAATTAATTAATCTTTATTACTTGCGTGTTTAATGCCCAGCTACGCTGTTGCTTTGGTGAGTTGGCAAGAGGTTCATGCAGGATTAAACGTCATTCAAACATCTGGAAGTAGTTTCAATGCCACAAAATGATTTTCATTGATTTTCATTTATGCAGGCCAATGCTTTTGAGTGCCAACATTTCTGAATAAATGTTAAATTTCTAAACATTCAAACATTAATCATACGAATTTAACACGATCTTGAAATAAACTAACAAAACCAAATTCATAAATTTCTATCGTAAGGTAAACCACTCTTACGTAAGTTATACTCAACGATTATAGTAGGGTCTGATATAAGTAATTTAAATCCGCTTCCAAGAAGTACGCATGAAACTTGTTTTGACAATCGATATGAGATGTTTTGGTAATTTTCTATTCCTTTAAATTGATTTCAACAATTTTCCAAAAAAAACTAACTTAAAACGAGTTTATTTTTTTGTTTATATTATTAACTTTGAAAAAAATAATTACACATTCATTGGAAGGTACAGGTAAATCATTTTAAAGAGCACACGTTTGAATGTACTTGTGCACACCGATAGCGGTTCAAACTGGTTCGAACTAGTTGGGAACACCTGCCCGCAATCCCCTCTTACCTCACAGTAGTTCAACGATACATTCCACCACTCTATAAGCAAGAATGTCTTAATATTAAAATTATTTGCCTGTAAATGCAATTTTTTTTAATCAAAGTTTTTGTCGAATTGACAAACTGTTCCCAACCATCATGGAGTGTTGCAAGATGAAAAAATATAGGTACCAATTTATGTCATAAAACTAACTGCCGTGCAAGTTTCTCGCTCTTTTAGTAATGGTGTAAACACTGACTTAAATCACGGGGATAGTATTATTATGCCACGATAAAAGTGAATGTTTCAAAGGATGAAACTTTCACCTCACTCTGAGGTTTAAATCGCAGCTTAAGCTATAAAATATGAAGTCTAATTTAATTATCATTGCTCTTTTACCCTGGTGTCTAATTATATTGCAAAATATATATTTTATACCACAAATGCGGCTTCAACTTGTAGATTTGAATGTCCTTCATATTGGTTGTATAAATAATGTTAATTACTATAAAAAAGTTTAATGAAAAGATTCAGTCCCCTGCAAACTTCTTTCAAGTGTTTGAATCGAACTGACTAAAACCTTTTCCTATATTCATTGCTAATTGTTTTTGTGTTTAAGTCATAGAACTCCATTTATTTATTTTTTAATTTAATGTAAATCAAATTTAATAATGTTATTATTAAGTTTTGCAAGTATTTTTGGTTTTTATTATTGTGACAGGTGTTTAGGCGTTTAAGACCATATTCAAACACTTTGAAAATTCCCTTAAACGCCGAAACAGCTGTCATAATAATAAAAACTAAAAATACTTGCAAAACTGCATAACTTAAAAATAACATTATTAAATTTGATTTACATTAAAAAACAAAACAAAAACCTTTCCGATTACTTTTACAAAATTGTATTTCAGAAACAAGAAGAAACATTGACTTTACTGCCAACAAACATGCATCAATGTCGATGTACTGAAGACAAGTGTAGATATAAAATGAAGAAAAAAAATCTTCCATGAATTATTTTTATCTTTTTTATTATTATTATTAATAATATGTTTAATATATCGTGAAACTAATTAAAAGAATACTCGTACATACAATACTGTTCAAATTAGCATATTTCGAGGAAGTCTTTCTATTTTAAAAGTCTTTATTTCTTTTGCCCTGTTAATTTGAGAGAAAATGCATCAAAATCCCTATTCCCGAGCCGTGCCGACAAAACAATAAAGATTCATCCTCCCTTGATTGAAAAATAATCAGTCCCGGGGGTGTACCTTTATTTAAAAAGAAAAGCCATAAAAAGTTCCCTTTATACAGCTTTACTATTTTATCGAACTGGGAATATTTGCACACGTAGAAAAATGTTGTTTTATTTTCACAATTATTCATAATCAAATATTAACTCAAGCTATTTTTTTTTTACTTAGAACATATTTGCGTATTTTCTCACGTGCAACCGAAGTTTGAAATTCGAAATTTTGATCGCGCAACAAAATGAGTTTTCATTTGTAAGTTAGTATACTTCAATTCAAATACTGAATTTTCCTTTTTATCTACAGGACTTTTGGAATCTTGTAATTCAGTATTGGAATAATTTATTTTGTCAAACATTGAAAATCGAGGGTGGTGTTATTAGGGTTCCGGCCGGTGGGAGTTTGTAAATAATTTCATCAGGAATTTGTAATAGGAAAGTAAGGAGGAATGAACAACTTTTGATTTTATTAGCTTCTGGGGAAGGAAATCGACGGTCTAAACCCCCTGTCAATACTTTCAAACACTTTATTTACAATCGGGAAAACAAAGTCTCAACTGATTTATTTAATAATTTTTGTGTTTGTTTTTTATTTTGTTACAGGTGTTTTTAGATTACTTAATGCTGATAAGTTTTGGAATAAACGTAAATAATTAAAATTTAATTGATTATTTGATATACATTGTATACTGATGAAGACACCATTAATTTTGAAACATGTAGATATTTATTTGATTAAATAGTGATATAAACAAACAAAAAATATTATTTATTTGACTATACCTGTATGATAAATTAAACAATTGTTATTTGTTTTGCAAAAACAGTTATAATCCAATACATTAAAACTTAATAGCTAGTTCGTGCTTATATCCACATTTGCTGCTAGGTAGTTAACTAACCTAGTAAGTCTTCCCAGGGGCATCACCATTGGTAAGTTAGTTCTGCGCCTGGGGAGAACAGAAGCCTGTGTTGGCGGCCTCGCGTGATATTATCAGGTAGTTAGAATCCTATTCCCAGGATGTCATGTATTAACAATACACCGTTCAATAGTTTAGAAGCTATAAGCAGTAAATCTATCCCTCCTAGAACTAAAACGAAAAAGGGACGAATGGTTTTAGGGGGTTTTGCGTGAATTTTTCGGTGCCGCAGTTCACCGGGCGAGCCTGAGCTTTGGAAGTCATCTGGAAGTATCATTTTAATAAAATTTATTGTTTTTATTTAGTAATTAATATGTACGATACCGTATGTGTAACTAAGCATTAATTGTTCGTTGATTTTTGTGCTGTAACTATATAGCTATGCCGACTGTACAATATCAGAGAAATTGGCTTACGTCGCCTCGCCATCCTTGTCTGGATTCGGTCAAATGTGATTTTTTTTATTCCCAACTCAAAGAACAAGCGCTTATTCACGTTAACTCGCGATCGCGGTGACGAGTGCGGTTACATAACATCAAATCTATACATTTATTTCAGCATGTTCACATACATTACACGGGTGCGCGAGCTAACTCGCGCAAACGCGCACGGCCATCCCCCGAAATGTGAATAGTTTTGAACTTATTGCTAGCGATAGCTACAATTTCTGCACATTTGAAACTTGATGAGACGAAATGATGAAAAAATTATGTGCCAACACCACCAAATCATAGGAACCGAGATGTGCTTTAATTTAGTATTATAATTTATGGTTCAAAATATATTGTAGCTTCTGGTAAAGGTGTGTTGGTACAAGTCAGTAAAATAATGTAGATGAGGACGCTGTGATCGTTTTTAAATGACAATATGAAGGAGTCTAATAGGAAAAATAATTATAATTTTTAAAAATACAAAGGTCCGTATATAAAATACATATTTTTTACTTTAACCAAACGTGTTTAGAAATTAGAAGTACTTTACGAAAGGAGATAATAATAATAATAAAATAAAAACATTTGTTTATCAATAAGTTATTATAGATAATCATATTTTTACTTTTTATATAATGTTAATAATTGTCAAAAATGTCACTCCCCAGCTTTACATTCCGGAGTCCGGATTCCGGAATGTAAAGCTGGGTTTTAGTGGTGCTCAGGAGATGATTCTACATTCAACATCATCTATTATATATATATTGACTAAACATATAAATATAATGCAAACATTAACTATTATGTATATTGACATATACAATGATTAAACATCACCGCGTCCGTTTGTCGCGAGTTAGCTAGCGCGTTGTATGTGATCATGCTGAAAGAAATGCATAGGTTTGATATTTCGTGACCGTGCCCGCCACCGCGATCGCCAGCTAACCCGTGAGCGAATTGTGCGTGAACACACACTAAAGCTCAAAAGTGAGGCCGCAACAACCGCCACACAACTCCATACTCCATCACCTTGCACTCGTATAAAGTAATAATACTCAGTGTATTATATAAGTGTAAATACCAGGATAACATAAACTGACCTTGTCATTACTTAACAATATGTTGAACTGGGAGAAGTTTGTATTCCCCAAGGGATTATCCATCCACCTCCCAGTTGTAATATCGATCACCGAAAAAATTAAATGCGATTTTAGAAAAATCGCCGGAATGGTATAATTATTATTATAATGGCGGATAGATTAAATTCCTATAATCCCCCAAAAGGGGTAGTCAGGGGTGCCTGAGGTATCGGAAGAAGAGAAGCAAACACTAGGAAACATCTGGCAATTAAATTTGTGAAGAGAATTAATCCACCTCCCCCAATGCTTTTTATTTACTTTTTCACTGCTATGTAAATGCTATTCAAACTTTTTTTTATAAAACGTGATCTCGCACATTTTTTTATATAAAAGGTTTAACATAGCAATTGCGCACGATGTTATATGTATTAAAATAATATTTTATTGTACACAATTGTCAAAATAAATTATATCTCTTTAAGTCCATAATTCATTTCAAGAAAACTTAACGTTAAAAACACCATAAAAAGTCGATTATATTATCACTTTAAAACGGAAACTATTCTTTCCCCAGGAGAAAAATATCTCAACTTTTTACAAAAAATTGCTATGGTCCCGTGAAACTAACACAGTTTTTCGTTTTAAATTTTGCAGGTAAGCGCAAGTATTTTCAGTCTGAAGCATTTATTGAAACCTTTCAGACATGATAAAACATATTTATTTGTTGCTTGATAACACCGTGTAGAATTATTTTGAAAATTACCTACTATTTATTGCTACTTTTATTTGATAGAAAATTGGGTTTATAAGGACGTATTTCACCTAAAATACCAAAGTATGTACTGTACACGAAACTACAACATTGTGTAATTTTTTTTTAAATTAAATAAAAAAAAGAATACATTTAAAACTTACATTAAAAAATATGAAGGTTGCGGAAGTCGAGAAAAAAATATTAAGGTAGCCATGTTTAAAAATATATTAAGGTAGCCATGTTTAAAAATATAAATATGGCTGCCGCCTGAACGAGTAGCTAAAATCCAATGAAAAATACAATAACGTTTTATATACCCACAATAGGCGGTAATTCTTGGATTGTTATTTACAGATTTTCTTAAATTTTAAATTAGTTATTTTACATGCTCATGAAGGCTGCTCATTGGAAATTAAATTGATTTTTTTATGATACAAAGATATCTTCTTCATTTGAAATGTATCTTACTTTTAAATACTTGCCTATAAACATTAACCATGTATCATTTTTATATCTTAAGAGGAACGGCTGCGCGGCATTTTTCATACAAAACTTAATTTTGGATTTGAGGCCAAAATACTCACCTAAAGCTAATGATCTTTTTTTTCATCAAAAGTATAGTAAATATTTAGTACTAGTGCTAAAGGTGTAAAAAAAAGTTTTAGCCCGTCTATTTTGAAAATATTATGAAATATAAAATAAATAAATATTTAAATAAGTATTATGGTGGGGTTTAAATTAAATTAAAAACTACTAATTTACGTTGGAACCAAATTTGCCGAATGCATTTTAAAATATCGACCCAAAAAAAGGTTTTCTTTTTAATGTTTTGTTTTTGTATTTTTTATTTACGCAATCATATTTAAATTATTTATTTTTTAAATGCAGTAAACCCGCAAATAATTTTCTAAGTTGCCTAAAAAATTATGATTTTTTTTGTCATGGCCTATACTTCTCATACGTTATAGATATTCACTAAACCTTGAATTAAAAATATATATATATATATATATATATCATTCTGTTTGAATGGGTATTTTGGTCTTAAATCCAAAATTAAGTTATGAATGAAGCAGGCAGCGTAGCCGTTGTGGTTTTTTTTGCTTTATTATTCCAATATTGTATTCAGAATCCCATTTTTTGCTTTATTATTTAAATTAAATTCTATATTTCTATCCTTTGTTTTTTTACACGCTCAAAGGTGCTCTTTATCGCTTGCACATTTCTCGTCTATCATGTTATTCTTGTAGTTATGTCTTGTACTTTAAGTTGTACTATGTAAAAGCCGAAAGGCGTTAATGATTCAGAAACAAATGAATAACTGATGTGCAAAGCTAGTAATGAAAGCCAGTAATCGGTAAACGAAACTGTAATTTTTTATTCGCTCTAGATATGAAGGAAAAAATTCTAAAAACTATATATTTTCATATTTTCGTAAGAAGCAATCACTTTGTGGTTCGACATTGTATTAAGTAAATAAAACAAGTTGTTATAAACCACGGATATATTTTATTTTCACTAACTGGTTTCGCTTAACTCAAACTTCATCAGGGTAAATATAATAACTAAATTCTGATACAGAGTTATCTGTTATAAGAGGTACGTATATAGGTACAAAATATATAACCGAAATGTAATAACTAAATTCTAATACAGATTTATCGGTTATATATTTTGTACCTATATACGTACCTCTTATAACAGATAACTCTGTATCAGAATTTAGTTATTATATTTACCCTAATGAAGCTTGAGTTAAGCGAAATCGGTGTTATATATATTTTCAAATATACCTACGGTATAAAAGGATTAACTCAGACATGACGACGTATTATTATTATTCGTGTTTTTTTAATATATCAGCGTTGCGAAGATTGTTAGCAAATCCAGTAAAGCTTGTTCCTTCATAGCATATTTTAACCTTACCCTATAATAATAATAAAACTCTTTGAATAATTTGTATATCGTCATATTCATGAAAAAACACCTCAGTAGCGCTTAAAATGTATTATTGTTATTGCGGTATATTTTCGACGCCTAACTTGTGTGAATAATTTATTAAGCTTTTCGGTTTTACCGGTTTGTACAAATAAGTGCATCGCTTGTGTAAATCGTCAAGACAGTTTGAGAAGTTCTGGTTCCATTTTCGGCCAGCTGTTGTGTTCGGGCGGTACCTACTCAGAAAACGGAAAACCGCGCGAAAGGTAGAAAATAAGCGGTGTTCATAAATCACGGGGCTTTTAGATAACAGAACGAAGCTTTTATTTTATCTCTTTATCGGAATTACCGGACCCGGATTATATAAAAACCAATGTTTTTACTACCTAGTACCTTCCCACGACATTAAAATAAGTGTCTACCATGATGGTCATATTTATAGTATGCTGAAATAGCGGGTATATTCACAGGAATTAATTAAAAAATATATATATGATCATGACGAAACTAATTAACCTTCAAACCATTTCAGAGAGGATGGGCCGTTATTTAACTAAATAAATACATATCTCTTGCTTAATTAATTTTAATACATCGCCATTTTGAATAATGCCAACATATGAAGGGTCAATGTTTGCAAATGTGCAGTGAATTCAATATAATATTTTTATAGCATTACCAGTTTTTTCTGGTTTCACCATTCAACAGGATAAATATGCAGACAAGACGGAGACATTTTTTTTCACAAAGGCCTTTTGAGATATCATGTAATTAATACATAATATTCTGTCTTACTTAGATAGTAGGCAACTCCATAATGTCACTTTTTTATATTTCGTGACCATGCAACGAAAAACGACCAATTGTGTTTTGACAGATTAAGATTGAGGATTTTCGCATGGATGCAGGCTCATAGTTTTGCAAGTTAGGATATATTTTAATTAAAGCATGTTTTGTTTCACATACGTAGAAAATATTCTAATTGCGAAGCTTGTGTCGATGTAAAAGACTTCAGTATGTGTACCAAATCTTTTCGCTGTATGCTAACGATTTATAACAATCAATAAGATTTTTTTTGTCTCGTTATATCTTCATTCCTATTTACGGCAATGGGTCAAAAATAAATCCATTCATAAAAATGTATAGAATATTCAGTGAAAGATTTTAATGAACACTTGCGAAATTCCAGATATGTTCACATACTTGTTATACGTACGTAGGTACCCAATAACATATGAATAACAGTAACCGAAAAAATGGATTTCCCGGGCAATGGCGGCAGGTGCTTCAATATATAAATATCGGAAACGGATCCCAACGTGTTATTATGTTTAAGAAGATTATTTTTATTCGCTTTTTTATTTATTTAAATGGCGTTGTAAATCGTCGGTCGCGAGCAATTAACATTAAGCTCCATTTTACTCGATCCATTTTATTAGTTTATTTTTCTGTGTTGCGTTTTATTGGTGTGTTCCACATAGGTAGCGAGCGCTTGGGACACATATTAATTTAATTTATTGTCTCGTAATTTAGCGATGAAAAATATTCCGGTCATCTTAATTATTACGTTTGATTTATATTTTTTAAGAATTCCACACGCACCTATAACTATGTTTTTTTCCCCTTTTTTTTCAATAGCATTTAAGAGAAGCGGAAGATTTTCATAAAATCTTAATCATTTAATAGAAGCTCGCAAGAAAAAAATTGCAAATGATTTACGAAAATTTTTATCAGACGCATAAGTAATTTTATATTACGATTTGCTGCTGTTTATAAATAGCAGGAAAATAACATGGACTAAGGTTCAAACTCGAAATATACATAACAAAACAAATTGAAAGTATACATAGTATCACTTCACCTTGATGTCTAAAATATATATTTCATATACGAGTATATATTTGCTTTGAAAACTTTGGAAAAACCTGATAGGTATTATGCACCAATAATGAACGGCCTTATAATAAGTTTGATTGATAATTCATGGGAGTGTAACTTCGTTGCATGTCTTATTTGAAAATATGTATGTATATTGCTTGCATTTTATTTTCCGTTTGTGTGTTATTTGTGATGAAAGATAGAAAATACGAAGGTTAGAAAAGACGATGTTAAAAATAGTTCCGACAATAAGAAACTCCAGTCAATAAAAAAAAACTGTTTTGTCCTTCCAACTTTTAACCAGCATTTTTTTATATGAATCCGAGCGGTAAGCGGTAGTGACCGAGTGACGTCACACAAGTGTCTACGGTCACGCATAATGAACTAACACAGCAAGAATTTAGACACGAAAAACCTATTTTGATGAAATGGTTTTTTATTCACTTTTAAATAAGAATTTATAAGTTCTACGCATATGTAAGAAAACGTATATATTCAGAATCGGCGTTTGTTGATCTACATATATGAATATAGAGTTTTTAATTTGTAATTTTTTTCACTGGGGCTCGTTATTGGAGAGGCCATGATCCATAGAATAAAGAAGAACACAATAAATAGTTTGTGGGCGTGTTTCATGATCCAAAAGATTTGCCATTCGGGCCTTAAATTTATAATTTAGATTGGCTTTCTCAGTACAAATTCAAAATAAAATGGAATGGATTATACGGTGTCAGGCAGTGCAAAAGATATAGAGCGCTGTATTTTCATTGACTCTCTCGGAGCTAGAACCAAAATGTATTAAGTCAGTGGCTACATTGGTTTGCATTCAAATCTACATGGAACGTATTTCTAGCGTGTATTATCTATTCAGTGCCATGATCCCTCAGGTTTAGGCAGTGAGACTCTTGTTTTAAAATGCAATATTTACAGTACCTGTTCCAAATTGGAAGATTATATCGCTCAGATCTGAATAGTCAGGTACTTTCCTATCTTCCCCTTTCCTATCTCCTTCCCTTCCCTACTTCCTTCAGCCTCAGAATATACCCCAATTATTATGTATGCCATTTATCTACTGACTCCGGAAAGTGGTGAACAGTTGAACTCTTATATTCAAATAAATTTAAAAAATATATATTATAGGCTTGATTTAAATTTTTCTTCCTTTAGCGTTTGGTTTGCACCACAGTTTGGCAGTGCATTCTAAAGGCGAAACAGCTGTCACGGGGAATAATTACTAAATAGCGGAACTGTTTTAAGAAGCTACTACAAATTACTTTAAAAAAAACCATAGTGTCTTTATTCCGTCGATCGTTGAAATGCATCAAGTATTAATGGTCTTCTTCAAGATTTCAATGTTTTGAAAGACATTCGTTACGTTATCTGTTTTTTCAACTAATCGACACGTGCACCAAATGAGGTTATTGACTGTCATTAGAGGCAGACTTTCTTCCATTAACCCTTGCAGTGCGCTGAAAAAAGCAATCAACGCTTGAATGATATTAATGGTTTATTTTCTCGATGAAGTAATTCGACTCCGGCGCGGAGAGTTTAAGGTTAAACAGATGTTCATCCGTGATTAGTTGCACTAAAGGAACAGGTTCAAGTAAATAATATTATTTCAGTGAAACCAACAATTATTTTTAATTAATACATTAGTATTGCATAAATGATTAATTAACACAATTAATTAATTGTTGCAAAATAATTTTATACATTTTGTGCCGCCGTCCATTTTTATTATAATCTTTGATTTTTTATTTTATTTATTTTATTTTTATTCACCGCGGGGAAAGTTCACTGCACAAAAATTCACCGTGTTTCAAAATGTTCCGTGGTTAATTTTCGTGGTTAAACTTGACTTGCTAATATGAAAATTTAGTAATTTAGGTTCTACAAAACCGAAAAATACACTGTTCAAGTATAGAATAAATATAATCGTTTTGTTAAAGATACTATAGATAGGTACTTTATTGCTTGGCTGGATTTGAAAATATTTAATTCTGTTCTAAATTCGAAACCACACACCTACGTACAAGGAAAGTATAATTTTGAATGTGTACTTCAATCCCGAGAGGAAGATTTTCAATCAAATTTGATACGTTTATTGAAATTGCGTTTCTCAAAAATTATTCGATCTAAAACGGCAGTTTAATTTTTTCCCCATCTCCTTAACTACACTACCGTCTTTTAAAACATTCTCTATGTGTGCAGTGCCAAAGTCATACTGGCACGTTGAGACTTTAAAAAATATATATTTATTTAATGATTTATTTTTTTTACTTTGAGGATGAGTGAGAGTAACATCCTTAATCAAATGACGGTAATGTCACATAAAACAGAAACAAAACAAGACATTGTCGCCGTTCATTTATTATCAAGCAACCTGTCACTGCCCCATGAGAACGTTTCGAATCTCACGATTCAAATGCACTCCAGATTAGAACACGCACTTGGCTTACACTCACTTACAGTCACTCCCCCCTCTTACTCATGGTTAGGTAGAATAATATGTTTCTTCACTCTTTCCCATTAGCTTACTACACAGTAATACCTCGTTTAACTGAGCTTCTGAAAAATATTTAATTACCGATAATAAATACAATTCTGTTTATTATTTATAAACAGTAATAATTACGAACGTCTTCCATATATTTTTTAAACGATTGTTAACACTGTGGCGTAATTGTTAATTAAATAATTAAAAATCTACTTTGTTCAGACCACTTTTATAAACATAAATAAATATGTCTACATGTTTCGACAGCTATGCTGTCATCCTCAGGAATATACGAATCCAAAAAAATAATTTCAAGTATTAGTAAAGGATAAAAATTAGAACAATAATTTAAGAATATACAAATTATAAACACAAACAAAAATTAAATAAAGAAGTTAAGTGATTAATCAAAAATTCTAATAAAAAAGTAATTATAAAATATTGAATAACAGACTTATATTAGAAATTTTAAAATTAATTATTATTATTATCAATATTAATATGAAAATAAATTTAAGAGATAGCTATTTTTTAATGTGTTTGATTATTTATTAAATTTAATTCGCTATTAATTCTTTAATTTAATGTAAAATTTGTTCAAAGAATGCACAGTAGTTAACGAGTAAAGTGTGGAAGAACAGTGGCTACTCGAAGAAAGAACAATTTTCGATGCATTTGTCGTATTGAATTATATTACATTTAATGCTATTGTAGATGACTATTTCATATCATACTTACTGAAATAGGTATTAAAGATTTTTCCTATCTTTTAACGAAAGTATAGTAAATATTGTAGTAATTATTTGAAGTACCTACCTACCTAATTTCAAAACCTACTGTTAAGAGGAACGGCTGCGCTGCCTGTTTCTTACAAAATTTAATTTTGGATTTGAGGGCAAAATACCCATCCAAACTGAATGATTTTAGGTTTAGTAAATATCTAGACAGATGAGAAGTATTTTATTTATTTTTTTTTAAATTATGAAGTACAGGTTATAAAAAAAAATTTATTTTAGATGCAACGTGGGAAATTAATTTTGCGGGATTATCGTATTTTTTAAAAAGCTATATCATATTTACCATATAAATATGATAACGTAAATAAAAATATAAACATTATTAAAATAACGTTTTTTTCGGGTCGACATTATAAATCATGTACGGCAAATTTGTGTTCCAAAGTAAATTGGTCGTTTTTAATTTAATTTAAAGTCAACCGTAATGCTTATTTTAATTCTTCTTTTTTTTTTACATTTCATTGTATTTTCAAAGCAGACGGGGTAAAACTTTTTTTTTAATCACCGTTAGCTCCCAAATAATTGTTAAAGGTGCCCCTAAAATCGCGTAAAATCAATTCCTTTAATATATATTTCATAATGTAAAACAAAAATAAATAAATTACTTCTAATCCGTACGGATTGTATAATAATATTCACCTAAACCTAATGATATTTTTTTCCATCAAAAAGTATAGTATATTTTCAATTATATATTTAATAATGATGCCACAAAGTTATCAATCATTTGAAGAAATTATAGTATTTTTTTACCTCAAATCCAAAACAAAGTTTTGTATGTTCCTTTGTAATTCCTACACATTATTTCCATCGATTAAAATTCATTTCGTAGAAGTTCGACCGGTCCATCTGTTTTACGTCTAAATGTCAATAAATATTTGCAGATGATTTCTTCACATGTGGGCAAGACACATTTTTCACTATTTTTTTTTTACTGAGTGCCCGACGCATGCACTATCATACGTACATTTTTTTGAAAGGAAACCTATTCAGGAACAATTCACTCCATTAAACGGGGTGTTACTGTAGTATATACTCATACACACGGCCATTTTTCTCATAACTCCATTTGTGACGGTTTCACACGACTTTATATCCTTATTATTCGAATTAAACATTGATAAAAAGTGTATTAAACCGGGCTTGGCAATGGTTTGTTTTTAGGTGAGTGAAAATCTGATCCGCATTTAATATTTTAAGTGGGCGCCAAGAAAAAAATAACGCTCAGTAGAAAGTAGTAATAGGTAGTAACATAAATTTTATTTGCTGATATACTCGTAGTTAATGTAGCTTTGTTCTTTATATAGATTGGTATCCTGCGTCCGGCGGTTAGGTGGGTATCTACAGGACCGTGCTTGGGTAGCGAGCCCTAGACAAAAAAAAAATTTGCCCCCTTCACCAAATGGTTTTAACATTAAGGTAAGGTAATCTATAAATGTATATGTCGCACTTTCTTTGCATAAAAGTCGTCTGTAGCCTTATTGCAATCTATTGCAAAGCACTGAAATCACAAACATAATTTTATTATTATTATTTTGTAACTCTCTTTTGATGTTGATTTGTAACCCTTATTTTCCTTTTTTTCTTTTACTATTTTTGCTTTTCACTGTACCCATACTTTTAAAAAGTCTTTTCTTTTCTTTTCTTAATTTAAAAACATATTTATGGTATTGTTTATCTAAAAACCCCATGGGCGTAAATAAATATATATATATAATAATGATAATTAATAATAATTATTTATATAATTGAAAATACACTTTGTATATACCACTTTACTTAAAATATATAAATATTTCTACATGTTTCGATAGCAATGCTATCATCTTCAAGAATAAATGAATACTAAAAAATAATTTCAAGTATAGAAAAATGATAAAAATTTTAAAACAATAATTTAAGAATATACAAAATATGAGTATTAGAGTATTAGATTTAAATTTTAGTATTAGAGTTAAGGAACACCTAAGGTGTTTAAATAATAACAACTATTCTGAATTTGCAAATCATATTTTAGAAACCAATCATTCGTTTGACATAAATAAAGGTTTTAAAGTTTTACATACAAATACAACTGGTTTACAATTAGATAAATTTTAAATTTTAGAAATAAGAAAAAGTGTTAATAGCGAATTAAATTTAATAAATAATCAAATATTTTTTAAAAATAGCTATCTCTTAAATTTATTTTCATATTAATATTAATAATAATATTTTTTTTAATATTTCTAATTTAAATGTTTTATAATTATTTTGTCATTAACATTTTTGATCTGTTACTTCCCTACTTTAATTCATTTTTGTTTATGCTCATATTTTGTATATTCTTAAATTATTGTTTTAAATTTTTTATCATTTTTCTATACTTGAAATTATTTTTTAGTATTCATTTATTCCTGAAGATGATAGCATTGCTATCGAAACATGTAGAAATATTTATATATATTAAGTAAAGTGGTATATACAGAGTGTATTTTCAATTATATAATTAATAATGATGCCACAAAGTTATCAATCATTTGAAGAAATTAATAATAATTATAATAGTTAATTTATTCCGGAATGTGAGGAAATTAGTGCAGTCCCACACATCCATAAAGTATAAATTCAACCGTTTTTCTTGATGAACTAAAATAACTTCACAATGATACAAGTCATGAAATATCCATCAAAGATGATTTATTGTCAAAATTCTCAAATACACCATTTATTGATTTCAACGGCACACACGTCACATATTTTCGTATAAGGAATTTTATTATTTGAGGACGTGAGGAGAGATAAGTTGACGTGACTTAAAATAGGTATTCGTTATTTCTTTATGACTGCTAACACGTACACCATAGATAACAAGTCTATCAACCTACTGGAAGTGTTCGTATGCGAGTTGACGCCATTTTTATTTGAAACACTGCGACCAAATTGCTTACTATTTTGATGAAATGTTTTTTAATATTTTTAATTTTTATAAATTTGTGCAAAATATGTAAAATGACCCCACCTAAAAATTGCTGCCCTGGGCAGCTGTCTACGTTACCTTGGCCTAAATACGGGATCGGGTACCTAATGCCAAATGTGAAAAGTTAGGTAATGTTAGGTTGGTTTAGGTTAGGTTAGGTTATGTTAGGTTTATGTCGTATTGACCGCACTAAGATCCAGGTAAAATCAAAGTTGTTTTGAGTAACGTCACTACATAACTTGCTTGCTTCTGTTCTCCTCAGATATCGAACCGCTGTATTTGAGAGTAGCTACAGAGAGTAGATATTCCTCAATAAAGATTTGGAATTAAATACCACTCTTTATTCGAAGGTCGACACTGCTGCAGTGCTTCAAAAAGTTCTGCAGTGAATGGTTGCTGATTGCCCAGTCAACCGCACATCATTGATAAATAAGGAAATATATACTTGCGCTAGTGATTTTGTTAAAAAAAGTGATTTTTTTAATTTTTAGTGTAGAGATTTTTGTGTAAGATATGTAACTTTAACTTCAGCTATTTTCTAGAGGCGCTGCTGAAAACCAGCTGCACTCCGGTCTCCAGAACGTATAGCTGAACAGTGACCTTTTCGTCAATTGTTAAATTATATAATATGTAAAATAACTGAGAAATAAATAATGGTTTTATTATGATTATCATTATTATTATAAGAGGCCGAAGATCAAAGATTATCCGGCGCCCAATATTTATAGTGTGAATATCCATCTTAAGAGTGTTATAACAATCTTGCCCTTTTATAAGCAAAAACCGAAAGTAATTAAATCTTACAATTTTCGTCCCTTCTTCCACATCGTGCATCGTTTAACACCTCTCATTTTTTTCACCTTATCGGGAACCCTCTTTCAACTGAGTGTCTCTTCCAACACTAATAAAGCAGAATACAATGCCATCTGGTTTACTTAATAAATTGTACGGCCTACTACAGTTAGTAACAGTGGCAGCATCCAGTATACGACATCTCCCCAGAGTACAGCTCAGCGCGTTGGGCGTGGGAACCTCCGCACCTGCGGGTTTCATCTTCTCCTCTCGTCTCGTTTCTCAGTAGCAGCGGGATTTGTAGGTAGGTACTGTGGTTCTGTAACAGTGTGGGTGGGAGAACAGCCTCAGCCAATCAGGGACCGAGATGCAAAGTTCAGGTTTAACGTACGTCTCGCACCGGGAGAGTTTGTCAAAGCAGGGCTTAGTTTGAAGAAGGGACAAGTCAAATAATATATCTTTTGTAGTTTTGTAAACTTAGTAGAGATTTTAAAAAATATATCGTAGGTACGTACGTACCTACGAAAACATGTATAGAAATATTCTAATAAAATAGGTTCTTCTATTAATAGGGGAATCTCAATAACGTCCTCCGTAGCCTTGCGTAAAATTTTATTTTTATTTATTTAGGTAAACAACAGTCGTTATAAATAACTTGTAAGTAGATTTAATAAAAATGATGTATTTTCGATCAATTAAGTTTCATTTAATGATTCATAATACCTACATTATATTAGAGTTAATAGTAGAATAAACATTGGCTATAAATAAAGGAATTTAAAAATATTCTTAGTATTCACCACTTTATAAATATACATTGAAATCTGCATATTTCGAAAGCCATGCTTTCATCATCAGGAATATGTTGAATATTGTGGTGAATACTAAGCATATTTTAAAATTATTTTATTAATAATGACGCCACCAAGTGAATATCAATCTATAATTTATTCATTGTAGAAAATGATATTAACATAACCCAAATGAAATATGAAAACGAAAAAAAAATGACAGGAAATAAAAAGATTTCAGTCGCATCTGGGACTCCAACCCCGATCCTCTACCTATCCGTGGCAACAAAATAATAATATTGACAAATCTTGAATTTGAGATATGATATCGATGAAGATGGCATAAATTGAACTGGTATCATTAGCTAAGTTGGTTAAGCGGTTGCCCCGGATAGGCAGAGGACCTGGGTTCGAGTCCCAGATGCGACTGAAATCTTTTTATTTTTTGTCATTTTTTTCCGTTTTCATATTTCATTTGGGTTATGTTTATATTATTTTCTACAATGATTAAATATTAAAATGAGGTTTTTAAATTTCAATAAAAATAATTAATAATTAAAAATTGAATACCAATCTTTTGAAGAAATTATTAGGAATAAATATAAATACACTTTTAGTATTATTAATATTATCGAGTTCATTAACATGATTGTAAGACTGAACAGTTTAGGTTTATGCGTATACCTGTACTATTAAATACAATAAAAACAATTGATAACTCTACAATTTTCACAGAATTAAATAGTTAACGTATCAATTCGGTTAGCTTTATTACATATGATTTCAAGTTAGAGTTGAAATTGTCTACACATCTTAGGGTATTGTGGGTTTTGCAAATAAGTTCTCTTTTTTAGTTCTATGCAGAATATTCAAAAGATTATTATATAACTCGACTTGACGTCTACACAAAATGTTCTGTTTTTTTACCAAAAGAAAACATTTTAACAAGAGACAGAAAGCGTATGAAAACAAATGTTTTTTTGTGTAGTTTTCCGAAAAAAAATCATTCGCAGGAGACGCGGCTAAAAAGTTTTGAGAGTATTTGGATTTGCATCGACCTGGTGTTGTGTTCGGGGGAACGAAATACAATCCTTTCTCAAAGATATGATGAATCAACAAGACAGTTGACAATTTTGTATAAGAATAAACCATCGGAGATTTTTCTGCGTTTACATAGAGCAATGGAATCAAACCGACGATCACTAGAATTGTATTTTATAAATTTCTTTTGGATATTTTCAATACGATCAATATAGGTTTGATATTGAGAATTCCAAATTATTGAGGGAATCAAGTTGTGACCTTGATTTCGGCTACTGAGCTTCGGATTCATAGTCGCAGGTTCGGAACCCAGCTTCTACAATTATAGTGTTTAAATGTATGTGTTAAGTCACATGTAATTAAATATCATATTGGTTTTACGGTACGGTCAAGAGTGGTGGAATGTATCGTCCTGGTAAAAGACCTCTATTCAGAATCAAAACATAGACTTGAAATGGCTTTTTTTCGTGTTTAGTGAAATCTGAATAACCGAGTATTTGTCAACCGTCCTTTTCTCCATTTTTCCCCCCCGTCCCGCTCTCTTTAGCCTGTCAACATACCACAATTAGCGATGCCGTAGTACAACTGATACCATGCAATTGAATCTCTGGTGTAGAATTCACAAAGTAATACTGGGATTCCACCGTCTCCGCACAGCCTTTGCAATTGGTTGGTCGAGCATGAATTCTCACTGAAGCGAAAATATTAGCTTCCATTTTTTTAAAGTCACAACATGTCATTTTGCAACTACTAAAACTACCGTTCCTTTCTTTACTCTCAATTATTCGAAAATAAGAAACTGTTGAAATCATTTAGTCATTCTGCATTCTGCTATTATTCTGAATTGATCACACATGGGGCCAGTGACGTCACTGAGTGTGATTGTTGTTTTTTAATTGGCGCCTTGGAAACAAGTGCTAGTATAAGATGTGCCGGTGGTTTATCCGTGTTATTTATTTGTATGTTGGCTCTTAATTATTCCATTTTATTTTCCGAGGATAGTGAGCTCCGGGGAGCTGACGTCAAATGTCTGTTAATCCCAATATTTGAGGAATTAGATTCGATTGTTCACGTCATATATATAAATGGAAATGTAAAAATTCTTACAACAGCTGAATTGACATTTTGGAACAATTTTCTTTTAATACACGACAATTTCTTTCACCTTTCCTTTTTTTTATTTTATTTTTCTTTATTTGTTTTGTTTTGTTTAATCTCAACTGAATCCTAAGTTCATAGAGATAATGGGATTATTTCAATTAAATACTTCTTATTTATTTGAGTTTACTTTTGGATTTCTAATTTTTTTTTATTTGCAACAATAATTATACAATGTACCTTGTAGGAAACGTAAGGTATGTGATTTTTTAAGGTTTCTCTAATTTTTCATTGCATAAATATAAACCTTTGGTTCGACTGCACACCTACATTCGAAATATATGCATTTTATCAATAAAACATGTTTAAAAAGAATTGCAGGTAGGGCTGGTGATTTCCTGAAAAGAATTGTGATATTTTCAAATCGGTTACGTTATAGATAATCAGATACAGGAAAATCATTTTAAAGAGCGCACGTTAGAATATATTTGTGTTCACCAGTGGTTCAACTTATTTTTAAATGGTTAGGATCATCTGCCGCAGTCCCCTCTTACCCCGCAGACGCACTACGATGCAGTACGCAACTACAAAAGCAAGAATTTCTTTAAAATCATTCTACCGTGAGGCACTATTTTTATTTGTATACATATTGTACATTTTAAAAGATGTTATAAAAATAAAAGCACTTCTTCAAAATTCACAGAACATCTCTTAGTAAATAATCACGTCCCGTTTGACAACAACAAACCTAAACCCTTACACATAGAAAGAAAGGGCCTAAGATTGAATTTACTTGAACAGTTAGAAATTAATAAACGAACGAATGATCCTAATATAACATTAATTAATAAAGTAAGGAAAATTATATATTCACCGCTTCTCAGTATGTTCACATTATCAAAACAATACAACATATTTAAATAAATCAATTAAGAAAACATTATCAGTTAAATACGAGGAAACACAATATAAATGCTAAAACCTCACACAAGTCAGAATTTTAATTGTTTTTTTAATTAAATCAGTTTTACCGATAATAATTTTTTTTTTTAAACCCGTCCAAATTAGAATGGGGTGGGAGTAAATAAAATCATATAAATAAGTCGTCACAATGTGGATCAATCACAGTTTGAAGATGGCCTTAAACGCGGAAACAGCTGTCACAATAATAAAAACCAAAAATACTTGCAAAACTTAATAATAACATTATTAAATTTGATTTACATTAAATTTAAAAAAAAACAAGTGGAGTCCTACGAATTAAACACAGAAACAATGAATATAATTTTTATTTAGGTTTCAAATTCTGATATTCCTACGATTTGCTAACAGAACGTATTCTCCAATATCGAGAAATTGTGGATACGAATGAAGAGAAATTGTTGGGTTCATTGCTTGTAGATATCAAATTTAATAATATATTAGTCGTAGGTAACAAACACGCATTCCAGCATGGTATTGTATAACATCCGCATCAGAAAGTGCTCTTTGCTGAGAATCCCTACTCTGTTGATCTTTAACCTTTTAAATTTTATAAGACATGTCATAGCAGAGATGATATGGCATTTTTAATTTCCCACCGTCATGACCTCGATTCTTCTTCTACTCGTTCGTTTCTCGTGTAATATTATTTATCTCCGGGTTTTATGGTTAAGTTGTTATTTTTACGTTATCATTTCCAATGTTGAATAATTATAGGTAATTTTATTTTTTATTAGCCGGACTCGATTTTTTCCATGCTTCTTTTCCACTTTACATTTTGATTAATAATTGTCACCCATCTCTCTTTAAATAATAAAATTAAAAAAAAAAAAAAACAAAACAAACAAAAAAGTGATTTTTCATCTTAGATGCCACGTGAATGCGAATGAGTACTAATTTGACCGGTCAGCAGATGAGTTGGCATCGCGTCTGGGTCCTACCCATACGTCGTGAGTTCAATTCCTCGGCTCGCTAAGTCATCCATCACGACACAAACAACATTTCACGCTTATTGTGATGGTATCATTTAATAGTAGCTAGATTTTTTTTTCAAAAAGTAGTTTCTTGACGCGAGAATCCATAGAGGGACAAAAAACTCCTCGGGACAGTGGTGGGTGCTTTAAAAAACGTAAATAACCAGGAAATGTTTGTCTTTCTTTTTATTAAAATACAGGTGAAATGGTAATTTTGGTATATTTACTTGGAAATACCTTGTTTATCTTTCGTCCTCGCAATTTTTTTTAAATGTAGCGTTTCTTTAGAATTCATGAAAATGTATATACGTTTGCCATATCGTTCTTATTATTAAGTTCTGCTATTTTGCAATGCTTTAGATATGTGTTTTGGATTTCCAAACATTCTCTGCTTATGTATTTATACGAATCTAGCTTTTTTGAAAAAAGTTCAACTTAAAAAATCAAGTTTTTCAAGCTGACACTTTCAACATGAGAAGAAACATGCCTACACGGTTCTTGTTTTGAATAAAACGGTTGGATGGAGGCAATTAATGCTCGATAATAATTTTATCATGACTTAGAAAAAGCAACGGGGTCATTCTACGGTAGAAGGTCTTAAAAAGCTCGTTGATTTATAGATTTTTAAAATAACGCAATAATAACATCCTGTCATTCTGGGAGATAAAGGTGTCAATTAGGTACTACACTCATTATCTTGTTGCATAGAGCATGGGGTCATACTATTCCATTGACACTGTCATCGAACTCATACTCATATTATATACTTGCTGCTAATCAATATTATTTATTGGTGATTGATTATTGTTGTCGAGATGATTGACGTTCACAAGTCGAACGGTGCTTTTGTTCAGTTCTAGGTAAGTATTAATTCTACCAATTAGTAAAATTGATTGGTCAACAACAACTATTCATTTATTACTTTGATTGTTAGTAGATATCGAATCATATGTAAATTTCTAGTGCACCCAAATATGGATGCCACTTTGGGTCGATATTTGATATACTTGGAACCTATATCTAATTTATGATAGATTACCTATAATTAGACCGGTCAGTGGCTGAGTTGGCATCGCGTTTGGGTCTCACCCAGGCGTCGTGAGTTCAATACCTCAGCTGGCTAAGTCCTCCATTTACAACACAAGCAATATCTCACTGTGATGGTAGTAGGAGATTTTCAAATATTGTCAGTTTATTCGTAACCAGGGAATATTTGTCTTTCTTTTATTTTATTATTATTTATCATTTATTATAGGGGAAAGTTTTACAATCGTATGACATTCTTAATACTCATTTTATTTATTTTTTTAATTAACTTTATTACAATAAGAAGTAGTTAATTCAGTTGGTGGAGACGCCAAAGAATGCACTTAAATTAATATCGACCGGTCAGTGGCTGAGTTGGCATCGCGTTCGGGTCTCATCCAGGCGTCGTGAGTTCAATACATCAGCTGGCTAAGTCCTCCATTTAACACAAGCAACATTTTATTGTGATGGTAGTAGGAGATTTTCAAATATTGTCAGGTTATTCGTAACCAGGGAATATTTGTCTTACTTTTAAAAAAGATTAAAAAAAAAAATTAACAAAAATTTATATAGGTACACGTAAAAATCTCAAGAACCACGTGACGCCATGTTCAAAGTTATTTGATGTGACGTTTGTCAATAGGTACTCCCAACCCTATGACGTCATATAACATTTTTCTTATTTTTAAATAACCCAAACTAAGAACCTATAACCTATTTCATAGACTCATGATTTGAATTTGAAAGAAAAAATAAAAACATTTTTTGGTTTATCCCTTAACTGAAATAGTTTATTTTCTTTTTTAGGTTGGCAGTGCATGTCGGAAAACTTCACATGAAATAACTTTTAACGTGGCGTATTGTGATTGTTCAATTTTTACTCGTATAAATTTTGGGAAATGGTATTTTTAAATGCACTATTTGGTGTCTCCCCCAACTGAAATAGCTTTTTCTTATTGTAATTAAGTTCTAACAAAAGGAAAAAAATTCGAATTAAGAAAGCTATATGATTGTAAAAGATTACTATTTATTGAAATCGGCAGCCAAATCAAAACTCAAGCGAAATCTATTCTCTCGTGAGAGTTTTTAGGGATTTTCATAAATAATATTATTTCATCCTGGAGAGTTCGTAGGTAGTTCGGTAATTTCGTAGATAGTTAAAACCTCTCGGATTCAATAACACAATCAACAAATTAATAATAATGAATCCATTTTAAAAGGACTCGTAGGGAGAATTTCGGTGAAGGAACGCTTTAATAGATAAATAAAACACTACGCGGCAGCCACGTTTTTGACAACACCGGGTAAATAGAATAAGGTGACAGTAGCATGTCGTAACAGATGACAATCAAAAAAATAATACAGAGGAAGAGGTACAACACATATTTTATGTTAATTTTTTTTTTAAATTGCTTAGTGTGTTACCATATGGTTACAATTTTTTTTTAAATGTTAGCAATATTTTATAAAAGCTACCAGAACATTTATAGACCTCAAATGAGACCTGTAAGCAATGAAATTTTCATCACAGGTTTTGTAGCTAAACAAATATCGATAAAAAAGTATTAAAGTCATTTTTAAGTTTGCTAGTATTTTAGTTTCTATTATTGTGAGAGCTGTTTCGGCATTCAAAATAATTTTCAAAATGTGACTAGGCCACATTGCGACGACTTACACCCATTTTTAATTTGTAGTGTTTAAAATGATTTATAAATATTAATGTATTAACGTTACATTGTACGTACAATTATTGAGGCAGTAATTTTTGCATATTATTTTATAATACCTACGAATATACACTTATGTTAAGATATACTCCGTAAATAGTTAAATCAATAACTTCGAATTTGGGTGAGAGCACCGTAAATGCCATATCACCACCTTTAATCCAATCTTCTACACTGTGTTTGAATTTTTTTAGTGAATTAGATTTTTCGATGCTAACTGGAAGAATCTTGAAAATTCTTATCGCAAAGTACCTAAAATTCCGCTGTCCAAAAATAGTATGAGTTACAGGAATTTGGAGTTAATCTTTGTTAGTATTTCTAGTAATACGAGTGTTTAGTCTTTTTTCATTGCATTTACATTTGTTTGTATAAAGACTTATAACAGGGATTGCCAGTGCGTCGATCACGATCTACTGGTTGATCGCGAAGGTATTTTTGGTCGAACGTACTATACATCGTACTATTTCTTGTTCAAACAAGTCAAAACTACTCGACTTTCCATTTCTTATAATCAGTTAGTTCTATTGTCTTTTCATTTTTACTAGTGAAATATATAATTATATCGTTTTTATTTCATATGCAATAAAATATCTGTTTTAATTATACAAAAATTAAAACTGAATTTTTAATATTAGCTCATAACATCAGTCACAAGCGATATCAGTCGATCGCCCCAATTTTTTTTTATCAATTAGTCGCTCCTGGAAAAAAAGTGTTTCCACCCCTGCTATTAATTATTGTTAACCTATTGCTTACCCCATTTTATGAACTATATTTTGTTTATTAGTAAGTGCATGTTTACTTATGTGGATGTAAGATGAAGTCGAGGACGCCCCAGGAGGACATGACGTGATCACGGATAAAATGCGTAGCTTACATATCATTTCAACAGATAACATTATTACTTAGGTGTCGAAAATGAATTAAATTTGCTCCACTTTAGATTATCTGATACATAATAAATTTAAATTAAAGAGGTCATGTTTGACCTTTACGCAATCAAAGTGCGTATTTTTATAAAAAAAATATAACAGGAAACGATAAAGAAAAAAAAAACATACCTATTTTGCAAATACCTTGAACGAATTTATTTTATCGTGGGACGGTGTGTAATTAAATTTGTCTGATTAACAATTATTTAAATTAAATTTTCGTGTTATCGCCTCATGGTATATTTTTTTATAATTAACTAGGTACTTAGCTAATCGAGTGTTGGAATTCGTACCATTATTATCAGCACATGTTTTAGCCTATATATTTGAACGCGGTGGGTACCTAAGGACTATCGTCCTGCTAAAATATATAAGATATAAGGTATTTTTCTTAATTCATCCTAGCATATGTTAAATAACACGTTTATTGACTGTTGTTTACTTATATAAAAAAATCAAGAAAATTTCATGAACGTTAATTTTTGTAGTTTAGGAACTTACCGATTGATCATTAATTATTCATTTTACTACAGCGATAATAAATTTAACTTTTTGAACTCTTTTGCTAGGTTAAATTTGACGACATATATATATATATCGGAGCCCGGATAAATGGTATTAAAGGTAGATCAACAAAAGTCATTAAAATCTTACTAGATCAACATACTACAGGAAGAGGTGTTTATATATATACACATACATTATGTAGATTTCTATTTTAGGCATCTAATCTGAATTTACAATCTCAGATGACACTCCCCTCATCGCTTCTTCTGAAGAAGAAATAAATCACCTCCTTGCTAAAATAGAAGAAAAACGCCGTAATCTAAGTCTACTGATCAACGAAGCCAAAATAAAACTAATGGTAATCGACAGGGCAAATATCTTTGTAAGAACAAATGCTCTCACACACTTTGAAATGGTGAATAACTTCATATAACAAGGCTCGTCTATATGTAATGAAGGAGGTTATGAAATACTGAAAATAAGGATTTGTATGACAAAAGACACCATGGGCAAAATCCAAAAGATATGGAGTGACAGAGGCATAGCGAAGACCACCAAAATGAGACTCGTCCGTGCGCTGATTTTCCCATATTTCTTTACGGTGTGGAAACATGGTCACTCAAAGCCAGCCAAAGGAAGCGGATAAACGCCCTCGAAATGTGGTGTTGGAAGAAAATGCTCAGGATTCCATGGACAGCCAGGCGCATTAACACATCAATTCCGAAAGAGCTTGGCATCCAGAATAGGCAATCAACTGTCTGCCTACAACGTATTATCAGATTCTTTTAACATGTTGCTCGCCAAACAGAGAACTCCAACCTGGAGAAGCTCATGGTCACTGGCAAAGTGGAAGGCAGGAGAAGCAGAGGAAAGTCACCGATGCGTTGGAGTGACTAAATTTTGCAGGTGTCCGGAACGTCGATGTCCGCAGCACTCCAGGCAGCGCAGAATCGCGAGGAGTGGATGAGCCTTGTATACTTATTGGGAGATTGGAGTGGGGTTCACGATCCTCAGCAATGAGGAGGCGACTCAAGAAGAAGAAGATTATGGATATCGTTTAAAAATATGAAAATCTCCCGAAGTCGTGTGAAAACGTCTGTATTTTAAGAGTATTGAACCAGATCAAATAACAAAAGAAGAGCATTTGATAGAGGTTATTATCCAAAAATAAAAGGCATTTAAAAAAAAATTTCCTCTGAATGAGGTCAACAAGAGCATTTGAAAAATCAAAATAGCTATCTATCGAGAAAACAAGTACAGATGATTAAAAATAACCCCCTTATGAGGAGGACTAAGTACAGTGGCGTGCGGTTCATAAAGGCTGAAAAACTCTGTCTACCTTAAGAAAAATCAACCATCAGAAATTAGGGCTATAAATATATCATCTACATGTACTTTTTCCACGTATTTAGTAAGAAACTTATAACATATGCACATTTATTCAGTTGGCCATAACAATCAGCGGAAGTTGATAATAAAATAGCTATATTCAAGCACAATTCTCAGCCGAACTTGAAAAAATATACACAGCTTATTTTTGTTAATAGAGCAATGCACGCCACTGACTAAGTAAGACCTTACGAAATAAATTTCTTATTTTCTAATTTATTATTATGTATAAAAACATTACAATAAAACTAAAGAATTGAAAAAATACCGACAAATTGTAATGAAAGTAAACCTAGGTGCCTAGTTGGTACGACTGCTACCTATACTCGATTCAGTCTAAGAGCAACCCGCTAAGATTCGAAATTAGGTTCATACTGCACATACCTCACCCTCCCACCTTCGTCGCATCACTCCGCGCACGGTTCGCGGCTACGCTCCGCCAATAAAGTAAGTTGTAGACTGTCTAGACGAAGAAAGTGGTGGGGTAAAGGGGCGGAGACATGCGCGCACACAGGTCGTTCTAACATTGGATCTAGAATACATACGAGTATGTAGCTATATACATACCATGTACTTATTCTCGTTGATTTCTTCATCACATTTTGACAACGTCTGCAGATCGAGATGTTACTGTTTTAAGTTACAAGTTGCGCTCAGCCATTATAATCCTCTGGTAGAATTGTTAGAGTAATAGTCACTTTATCTATGAGAAATATATATAATAATATCTGTAACTAGATAACCTGACCGACGTGGCATTTGAATGAGATATGAAGACATTAGGAATCCGTCGCTAGCGCGTCCATATGTCTCTATGCAGCGGCGCTTTGCTGTCCTCGAGAGAAAGGTCACAGTGCAACGACTGTGCCGCGGTTCTCACACTATTCTCCAGGGGGAATCACAATAATGATCTAGATATTATACGTACGATGTCATATTAGATATCCAACAGATCTCAAACGTCTTTCAAAAAAAGCATTACCTACTTGTAGATAAATATAAAACCTTTCCCTCTATCTCTTCTCTGTAATTAATATGCAGCGTGTTAAGAGACGTATGTATCTGACTTACTTTAACCAGTGGTTCCTGACCACATTTGGAGTAAAGGATGAAAAACAAATTTTGAAATTTTTGTTTTGTTTTAAATACTACGAAAATCCTTTTTCTTCTCATATTACTGATCACTCGGACGAATAACGGCCCAAATCCCTACCCGAACTCTACCTGTCAAATAAATACCTGCAATGTTTTTAGATGAATTAAAAAAATAATAATAATGTCACCGAAGACCTAAATTTTATTTGCTTTTTTACTCCAAATAATATCAGGAATCACTGGTCAAAGTAAGTCAGGTTCGTCACTTAACACCCTTTATAATAATCACGTACAGTTTGACATTTAATACTAGACAAAAAAGGGCGCTGCGATTGTTTAAAATGTTTTAAATGGTATCACTAAGATGGCTCATAAGAATATGATTGTAATTTTAGAAAAAAATGTAATGGTCCGAGTATATATTTTTAACTATAACCAAACGGTTTTCAGAAATTAATAATAACTACGTTTCGAACGGAATATTCTAAGTCAAGTTTATGTTTAAACTTTTTTAAATATTTTTTGCAGGGAAAATAATTACATGTAAAGGCGATTTTTTGCATTACTGAAATTTGTATATCGAAATAACTATTTATATATTAGGTGTTAGATAAATTTAAAAACAAATTGATCAACATAATATACTTTAAAAAAATGATAAAAATAAATTATGATGTTTTACGTTGTTTCTCTAAGACAGACTGTCAAATGTGAATACTTGAAAACATTTGGATGTGAAGAACACATTTCAAATACGAAGTGAATAGTTTGGTGTTGCCATATTAATAACATTTTGTTGTTCCAAAATAATAAATATCTACTATTATATGTCAAGCTATACTTCCATTTTACCATTATTACTGTTTTAATAATTTTGTTAATATTTTCCTCTTAGTCGATTTATCTCACTAGCGTACTACTTGTGTAGATAGTTTTGTAAAAAGAAATGCAACAAAAATTATGTTAATCCTCCGGTCCCCGAGATTAGTTCGTTGTCAGTACATTAACTGTATATGTTCCTATACATTTAAAATTAATCTGATAGGAGCATCCACACGAGAGATGCAATAAACTTCGTCTATGATTGATGGTTGCTGGTGAAATAAAAAATTGTCAAGAGAAACATGTTACGTTACTTTTTTTGTTGTTTTTTGTAATAGTAAAAAGGTATGTTTCACTCTAGAACTAAGCTCAAATACACTTAAGCGATATAAATGAATAATCTCTTGCATTTTTTTTTCATATTGTTTATCCTGACGAGGGAAGCTTTATTTCTGAAACTTTTTATATTGAAAACAGTTGTATAAACAAAGTACTTCTAATTAATTGTTATAATCTATAACCTAAATAGATAAAATAAGAAATTCTCTGACAAAATACAAATGTTGGAAACAAAATACAAACTCTGTCAAGAAACATTTTAAAGACATTCAAATAAAAAAAACTGTTACCATGTAAATTAGTCATAGAAAATAGCTTTCCTAAAAAAATGTTTTTCTAAATATGCATACATCATGTATTTCTTTTTAATTATATTGTCTTTGTTAGGATATAATAAACTTGGGTACATTAAATACAAATATCGCTAAGACACCAGATTCACTTTTACATATTTATTTTTCTCCGTAATTAAACTCCAATTTACTTACGACTGCACATAAAATATGAATGATTATATTATTATATAATCATTAATATTTTATGTGTAATTATTATATAATATATGTGTCTTATGCTTGCAGCCATCATTAGTCAAGTCATACCATCTCAGCCCAAAACATTGTAATTTAATTAAGTTTAATCTGGAGTGCCCTACCAGGTAAGTTTGTTTTCTGTATATGTACATAATAAGATAAACCCTAGCAAGTAGTATTTGTACAGCGCCCTTGAGGTGATTTTTCACAAATCAATAATAATAAATCAATATATAAATCGTCCAAGTATTAATATTATTATATGTACCATAACTATTATTTACCTATTAACAAATTACTGCATTCATGTACACTCCCCTTCCATCCACAAGCAAATGCTTTTAATGGAATATTATTTTTAAAATATGGTATTTTAAACACCAATATATGCTCCATTAATAAAATAATAAGTAAATAAATAGAATTAAAAAAAAATGAAACTAGAAAAACATATATATAATTTTTTTTTTATTAAATTGTTAGTTTACGGGGTTGGGGACCCGCAACTTCTAGACCCTGAGATGAAATTTTATCGCTCTGTCTCCGAGGTCGTCATCCACGTAAACCATTAGAACATCATTACATCAAGACCAGTTTATGGATAAGAAAAAAAAACACAGATGTTTACAAGAATGTCATATGTACCTACAATGTACATGTGGGTAGGTAGAATATAATATTTTTTAATGTTCGTACGGTGTAAACAAATTGACCTTTTCTGCCGACGAAATTACTCCCGTTTTTTCGTCTCAGTTTTGAGCCCAGCTATGTTTATTATTATAACAGTCCAGCGTAAGGCACATCATCTGCTACTACTGGCATTTTCCCACCATTCTAGTATGGACTATATATAAATACACGTACCTATCTTCACCTATTATGAAGTCATCTATTCTATAGGGTGGCTGAATCAAAATATTATGGATCAATAGTTATGGAAAAAATTATTAAACTAAACCTGAAAAGAATAGATTTGTAATAACACATCCTCACCAAAATTCTCAAGGACAAAAAATAAATTGTCCTTTCATCTTATGGCCAATCAAGTTTACCCAATTGTATTTATTTATATAATAATAATACCTTTACTGTAATTAAATTTAGTATAACTAAAAGACATGCATAATATAATAATAATATAAGTATTAATTGATAAACTAAAGTTCTTAAAAACTTAAGACAAGATTTTTGTGCATAGCGCAAAGGGTAACAATTATTATTTTTATAAACAATAATTATTAATCTAAAACACTCATCCAAATTGAAAAAACCTTCCGAGCAAAGATAAATGTCGCCGGCAGGACTCGAACCCGCACCCTTCTAATGTCCGGTTAGATGCTCTACCGTTGAGCTACGTCGGCTTATCGCAAACCCGCCAAGTTAATCAATATATACTAGTGTTCCATTTAATAATTACTGTTTTTATTATATTTTCACCTGTAAACAACCAATTATTATTATTAATAAAGTTTTTTTTTCAATTTGGATGAGTGTTTTAGATTAATAATTATTGTTTATAAAAATAATAATAATATAAGTGTTCAGTGGTTTATAAAGTAAAATAGAAAATAATATTGTAACAGTTATAGTTGGAGTTTCACATAACCCCCCTCACTAGGCTAGCCTGTGTTGAGGCAGTAATTTTGCAAATTATTTTACAATATAATTGAAGATTATTTATTAGATGACATTAACACTATTTAAAAACGTATGCCAAGTTTACAAGCTAGATTTTTTTTTTAATTTTAATAATAACTATTATTATGTTTTTACAGTAACTCCACACAGCAGGCCCTGGGGTAAATAATTTCACTCAAGGCCTAAATCATCTTTGGGGATGCCGTGTGGAGGTTTTTTTAGGGAATAGGAAGGAGTGAACCCGGGTCTTGAAGAGTCTCACGTTGTAGGAGGGAGGAAACACAGAGGCCGGCAGATCATTCCACAGCCGAAGTGTTGAACACAAGAACGAGTCACGAGTTACAAATGTTGAGCGCGCGTTTGGTGTATTTTCCGACTATGCACGGGTGCCGAAGGGATCAATGACGCTAGTTCCTCAGAACATCTTCCATTAAAATACCGGTAGAACAGGGAAAGCATTCCCACCTGACGCCTGTTCCCCAAAGATTGCAATCCGTTTGTTAAGATAGGCGAATCTATCAAACGGACCACCCGTTTCTGCGCAAAGTTAAGGGTTTTTCAATTTTATTTATAGATTAATAAGAATAACGTTGTTTACACTACTTTTTGACATGAACTGTACATTCCTGAAGAAGGTTGAGTCCAACCGAAATCGGTCGAATGCAGAAATATATACGAGTATATGAATAAAATAAAGTGGCTTAAAACAAAAACATTTTTCATTTAAATTATAATGTCAAGCCACAGAGTGATTGCTTCCTCCAATAATTAAAAAAAAAACATTGTTTTCCTTACTATTTTACTTGATACGATTTTGTACTCGTATACCTACGGCAGAGGTGATAAGTTATCCAATGAATGATTCCTGGGGGGGGGTACCCATACCCGCCTTCCAAATTATATTACGTGTGAAAGCTGTTTCGCCTTCTATTTGCTTAAAAAATTCTTCTTAATTTAATCATCAATGCATAATTTGGTATAAATTTTTCAGCCACCCTGTAAAGTGGCCTTACCACGAATACCATACACATAGGTGTACCTACTGATGTTCGTTATTCAGACCATTTCGCCACAGTATCCAAGCACACGAATACGGATTATGAAGTCATGTTGCCATAAATATACCTAAGGAACCTAGGTTTATTGGTATGATGTAATTGTCACATGTACATGTTAGGCAGTAAATGCGGTAGTACCTATGTTGCTTTAATACAATAATTATAAAGTGGTATCTTGCTCCAGTCGTTGATTATGATGACTTTAAAATACACGTCAAAGTATGTCATCGACTTGAGCACGTGAAACGTGTAGGTGTTCTGTTAAATCCATTAGCCGATATTTTCAATCGTATTATTATGCATGACGGAATCAATCCCATCGGAAAATGTGATAAATCTTATCATAGTATCTTTCAATTAGTGGAAAAACTGAAAGAAAGTATCAATATTTTCGGTGGGTGATCCTTAGATTCAACAAGGCGACTCCGAGAGTCTATATTCCGTGCTAAAAAATCCAACCGTCCGTATTAATACTGTAAAAGAGCTAGTCCGAAATGAATCCCCTACGTGCGTTATGAATTCAGCACCTATGGAACTTACTCTAAGAAATAGTCCATACAAAACAAATTCGTGGAGCATCACCGGAAAACCGTGAAAGCGCGCAAACCTGAGAAATCTCTTAGTATGAGATTTATTAACATCAAATTTGTACGGAATCGTATTTTTATTATTTTCATTGAGATTTGTTGATATCGTCGTCTTCGATGATAAAATATTATATTGAGGTTTACCACAGGGCAAATAATATATCGAGGTGCCCTAACACACAAGGGTAAGAGACCAAAATAAGAGGGGGCGGGGCTAGCTAGGTGTGTTTCTAATTTATATAAAACAGCAACTAAGTAAAAAGATTTGACTTGTTTACAAAAACCGAACAGTTTTATTTATTATCATCTATTAAGTTTTTCATTTTATTTCTTTTATTTTGATGTAATTATTTTTATTTTTTTACTTTTTTTATTTTTTTCGCATTTTCTTCTCATACGTTTTTATATTATTATTTAACCTTTTTTATTTTCATTTTCATTATTATTATTATAATATTTTATTTATTTTATTTTTCTTTTTATTGTATTCATTTCTCTTTTTATATTGTACGAGTATATATTTCATGTGATATAGCAGACTGGGTTTGCACTACCCACCCAGTCCTGCTGGATTAAAAACTCAAATAAATAAATAAATAATAAATTACCTCTAGAATACGAAACAGCTGTCACGAATTTAATAAAATAGTTGTAATTAAACAAACAAAGGTTAAAATGAAGTTCAAAAAATTAAACTCAACACAATAAATAAAATACATATAATTACGTACTTAGGTATTATTGGTGAAATTTTCCTTAAATATTCCTTTTGACAATGATTCGAACGGTTTAAAATAATTAAGAAAAATATTTTTAAAAAGAAATAATTCTCCTAGAAAGAGTTCATTTCTCCGACAGCTTAACTCCGACTCCCCGGGGTGAATACAACACGTTTAACAGATGCCGTGTCACGAAATTGCATACTGTAGGTAAATTCTAGTTGAGCGCAAAACTAATTATAAAAGTCGCGACAGGGGATTTGCACTTTGAATGCACAATGCAATCTCGCTGCACCGGTGGTATATCCTGCACCTACCTCCTACCTAGTACCCACTCCCTACACCCCGAGTTTGGCTGCACTACTTATAAAGGTAGGTGCATTAAACAGATCTATCTTCCGCACACTGCACAATGCTGCTTACCTCTTTTGGGACCCTGCTAACAATTTGTGTGAATGGTATCTGAAGTAGAAGAATTGTTTTGTATGTATAGAAGTAGTTTGTAGAGTGCATGTTGTGTTCTAAATATGATTATAACGCTACGCACTCACAGATGATGTACATTTAAATTTTTTTTTTAAATCCCTATTAGCACGTAATGCTATTAAGTATTGTATTTTTATTGGTGTACACTGTATTATTAATTGTTTTTGCGTTTAATTCGTAAAACTCCATTTAATTATTTTTTTAATCAAATTTAATGATGTTATTATTAAGTTCTGCGAGTATTTTTAGTTTTTATTATTGTGACAGCTGTTTCGGCGTTGAAGGCCATTTTCAAACTGCGGTTAATCCACATTGTGACGACTTATTTGTATGATTTTATTCACTCCCACCCCATTCTAATTCGAATGGGTTTTTAAAAATAATGATTAATACCGATTTGGTTAGGAAATAATTAAAATCCTCTATTCTGTGAGCTTTTTACATTTATAATGTGTTTCCTCGTATTTAAATGAAAATGTTTTCTTAATTGATTTATTTAAATGTGTTATATTGTTTTGATAATGTGAACGTACTGAGAAACGGTGAATATATAATTTTCCTTACTTTAGTAATTAATGTTATATTCGGATCACTCGTTCGATTATTAATTTCTGTGTACACTGTATATACGGAATATGAAATGAAATAAATTATTACTGTAGGTTTAAAATTCTTCAAGACACTTTTAATTTTAAATGATAATCTCAGAGTTCTAAATTCGTAAAGCCCTACAAAAGTCATTAACACTGGTACCAAAAATTTCAAGGCTCTGGCTTGAGTTAACAAATCTCGACATTCTAGACAGTGGAGAATGGACAGATATGAATGATATAGCTACATTAATTTGAATGGAATCCGTAGTTTGTGATATGAATGACATAGCTACGTATTATATAATATTAAATTATAACATTACAACGTCGAGTTGGTAAATCCTCTAACGATTTGATTGTATTTTTAATAGCACGATAAAAAGAGGTTGTTAAAATAAAAGTTTTTTTTTCATGGATGTCTCTGCGATATAAGTCCAATAATGTAGTCGAACCAGCCCATTAAAATCGATGGATCATTTCTAAAACTGAGATGTGTGCTTTTTCTCTTCGTTGCTTTGAGTAAGTTTGAGTGAAATTGAAATATTTTAAACCGATTTGAACCACTATCGGTGTTCCTAAATACATCCAAACGTGCGCTCTTTAAAATAATTTGCCGATAGGTAATAACTGCACGAACCTAGAATATAATATTTCACCTCCCGGGGCGCAGAGGTCTGGGGGGTTAAAGGTTTCGGTCTGGGACCCAGAGCCACTAAAGTCAGTAGCAACATTAGAATCATCCCCACGTGGATTAGCAACATGCACTGAGAGATTAGTGTCATTTATTCCAAACTCGAAAACTACACAAATCATTTGAAAATACCAATGTTGAGTTTCAAATTTCATGTGGATTTTTTTTATTTATTTTTAAATGATAATGTTGCGTTGTTTTTGGTAAAAAAAATAACTAGAACTTTATTAGGTTTTCTACCCGTGATTTTATTAATTTGATATAAAGTATTTAATTTTCATTGCATGTATTTCAATAGTTTATGAAAATCCATTTTTTTTGTTACTATTGTAACTATGAAACAAACGATATGGCATCGCGTTTTACATGTGCTTTGTTTTAATTTATTATTATTAATATTTTCTTAGTCTCCATAAAACAGTTGTGTACTGATATATTACAGAGATTACGATACATTACAATAAATGAGAAAAGGTAAAAAATATATGTAGATTATTTTTACAGTAACTCCACACGGGAGGCCTTGAGGGAAATAGATTCATAATTGGGGATGCTGTGTGAAGGGTCTTTTAGAGAATATGAAGGAGTGAACCTGGGTCTCGAAGATACCCTTATTGTAGGAGGGAGGAAACACAAAGGCCGGTAGATTAATCCACAGCCGAGCTCTTGAACGTGTCGTAGAAGGGACCCGTTCTCATGTGACAAACATCAACCGTGTACAAATGTTGGCCGCGCATTTGGTGTGTTTCCCGACCGGTGCCGAAGGGATCAATAACGCTAGTTCCTCAGACCACATTCCATTAAAATACCGGTAGAACAAGGATAGCATTCCCACCTAACGTCTGTGCTCCGAAGATTGCAGTCATTGACCGCCTCCATGGTCGAGGGGTAAGGCTCTCGACTACGAATCCGAAGGTCGTGGGTTCAAATCCCGGCGTGCGCAAGTAAATTGTATTTAATTAATTTGTGATGTTTCGCAATTAATTCATTTAAAAATAATATATAGTATATTTGCGCACGTTCCAGAATGGAAGATACTCTCAGTATCGCCCTGGTGAATTGAAACGTTGCTTGAAATGGCTTTTAGCCGTGTTTGGTGACCAGATCTGAATAGCCAGGTATTTCCACACCTTCCTCTTCCCCTTCTCCTTCCCATCCCCAATACCTTCAGCCTCGCAACATTCCCCAATTGGGGATGCCATAGTCTCACTGGCACCAGACGGTTGGGAGCAATTGGGGCTCTTGTGCGGTATTCAAATAAAAAAAATAAAAGTCCATTTGTTAAGATAGGTGAATCTATTAAACAGACCGCCCGTCTATGCATAGAGTCAAGGTTTTTTTTTATAGATAGGCAAGTATTAGGAATAACAAATAGTGCAAGTAAGTAAACATTTGTAAATTAATGATTTTAACAATACTGAAGTTGATAATCTGTATCAAACATCCAATAAGTGAAAGGGAAAAAGTTGATAGGAAAAGTAAAAAAAGTAATGGGGAAATTTTAAGACTATATTATAACATTGTTCAAAAGATAGTTTCAAAATTGTCTGTAAGCGATATTGAAAATGTCAATGGTCAATGCACCTTCATCGAACAGTTCAGTAGCTCTACTGATTGGCGTCTTCTGGTAAACAGAAATTCTCGCTTTAGGAGCCTAAAATAGTACATAGGATCTCCCACGAGTTTACTTGTATATTTTGTAATTCAAGTAATAATTTCATACTTCCATACCTCATAATGGAAATAACGTTGCGAGCAGTAAGGGACTGCGTTGACATGCGGCAAATTGTGATTATTTCACGACGCCGGAGGACATCGTTCGTTCAAAAGTTTTTACACACAGAGTTTTGGATCGTTAAAAGGAAGACACCTAGAGGGCCGAGAAAACCTCATCCTTACGATTTTTTTCTCAGTATGTCTAATAAAACTATTAAACCTCAATAAATAAATGTACCTATTTCTTAATTCGTTTTCTCTACAAAAAAAAAAAAAACTAAAAATAATTATGTCTCGGTATAATGTCACTAGGAAGTTCTAAGTGTGCAGTGGCGTAGCTTAATTTCTCATGGGGCGTAGTAATTTATGCTCCCGTTTCACGTAACCCCATCTCTCCCCCGCCACTGGCGAGAGACGAGTACCTCCATCTACTTGATATCATGTGCTTCGGGTACGGTAAACTAAATAAAAATAAATATTCTGATACGACGTATCTGTTTTTACAAAGATCGATTTAATGGTGCTTAGAAGTGAAATGTCAAATAAGAAAAGAGAACATTTCTAATTAGTTTTCAATTTAGCGTTGAAAATTTATTTCTGGTTATTTTATTATAACGTATGTTGTCCCAAGGATATTTTTTCAAACATATCTAATTTTTAATTTTTATTACTGTACCCACGTACATGGGTAGTAACTTTTATTTAATTTTCTTTTTAACATTACATCTGTTTCGCCTCACGAATTAATTCTACCAGACACAGTTTAACACAATCTTAATATTTAAAATAAATACCAACTCTTCTTAAGCCACTATCCTTGTAATAAATATAATGTTAATAACAAATAAGATTTAATTGCAATTTGCATTGTTTTCTAATATTGTGTCCTGTGTGTCCAAAATCATATCTTCTCAAGGTAAAACTTTACAATAAAACGTCTTAATATGGAATGACATGCCTAAGTATGTTTCTGTATCTGTTTGTACATAATAAGATAAACTCTAACAAGTAATATTTGTACAGCGCTCTTCAGGTGATTTTTCACAAAAACGGCGCTAAGCAAGTCATCCAATTATTATTATTATGTATGTAACTAATTTTTCCGTGAATGCTACTTTACGTGTCTGCGCTGCGCGGTACCGGTAGATTTGAATAGATTTTTATCCGGTCACCTGTAGGTACATGGTGTGCATACTAGTAAACCGTACACCTACTTCAGTTCTTTCTAGGTCAAATCCATGCCTCACTGCAACATATACTCGTCAGGGTTGGTATCGGAAATCCTTAGTGTTCTAGCCTCGCTACTTTGGCACTTTGTGTCCAGGTAGGTAGGTACCTAAGAAGGGTATTAATTCCTAGATTATATTATTGTATTGCCTACTCAACCTTAGTTTAGAGTAGAAATAAAAGGAATGGTTGAATTTTTTAAGGATATAATTTTGTTGAATTTTTGATCTGACCATTAATTTTCTTTTTGATATCTTACCAGATAAGAAATAATTTTCGATGTTAAATTTGGAAGAATCTAAATTAAGCAACTAACTAGTTTCCTAGTGGTTATTTATTTGCAGCCCTGAAGTGCCTTCTTCTTATCGGAAACCAGCACCCAAACAAAGACAAACATTCCCGGTTTTCGAGTAACCCGAAAATATTTGGAAATCTCCTACTACCATCACAATAAACGTAAAATGTTGCTTATGTCATGATGAAGGAATTATTGGAAGACGAATTGAACCACGCAGGAATCGTGAGATATGGGATTCCGACGTGCTAACAACTCAGCCACTGACCAGTTATTTTAGATCCAATAAAAATATGTATTGATTCTGAGATTCAACCATCGACTGCATGGTGCATTGAGCAGTTACCGACCTTTTTTTGCA
This sequence comes from Halesus radiatus, assembly GCA_022606495.2. Classification (NCBI taxonomy): domain Eukaryota; kingdom Metazoa; phylum Arthropoda; class Insecta; order Trichoptera; family Limnephilidae; genus Halesus; species Halesus radiatus. The sequence continues at coordinate 29,583 of JAHDVE020001050.1, read as the reverse complement.
AAAAAAAAACAGTTTTTATAAAAGACTTTTTACATTTGAATTATTTCCTTCAATTTTCATCGGCTTCAAAAGCCATATTTTACATCGACTTCACAGCATCGTTCTTAGTCTATCAAAAGTTCATCAGATTTGAACTTATAATCCCCGGGATATGAGAAATCCTAACCTATACCACACCTACATTTGACTCATAAAGATTATACGACGAACTTGATTTTTATATGATTTTCTTACTGGATTAGCTTTAGACCATATATTTTAACATTATTACAGAATTCAATGGGATTTGGATTAATACAGCCATAACCTAACTAAATTTCCATTTTGAATTTAAAATGTAGTTACCTACTTACAAAAAATGTTGTTAAAATAATGAAAATAAATATTTATCGAAGGAAGCAATCACTTTATTGTTTAACATTATAATTTACATTAAAAATTTCTTCGTTTTAAGCAACTTTTTTATATTTATACATTTTCGACCGGTTTCGGTTGAACTCGACTAGGTTTGCGCCTTAATAACTTAGGAAGATTAGAAATATCAAAATTAAATAAAAACAGTAATTGCCAAATTTTAAATAAACAATTAGAGTTAACCCAAAGTCCGATTTTAAAGATGTTCCCTTTATTCTAGTCTCCTTCCCCTACTCTTCTACCGACTCCTCTCTGATTCTCTGTCCTGTTCAATTTTGATACACTGTCTCTTTCCCCCCTTTCACTTCTTTCATTATAATATATCTCTGTATGTTAATTTAGCTTACGGCCCTGAAGAAGGTTGACTTTATCAGAAACCGGTCAATAAGTATAAAAAGTGGGTTATAGAAGTGTCCATTAAATATCGATGATATACTTGTTTATTTTTTCTCTCTTATCAAATGAACTTATTTTGTATGTTTCACTAATTAAACTTTTTCTTTAATTTTCTTTTTTTACTTCCTCTTATTTTACATACCTATTGTTATTTATTTGTTTGTATTATTATCACTAATGAAACGTATTCCATTGCACTACCTCTGCATACCTTCTGGGATAAAGTACTATTATTATTGCTAAAACAAATATATTTTTCATCTAAAAATGAATAAATATTGCGATAGTTAAAGTTTGACCTAGTACCGTTATTAATATAAGTAAAAGATCAAATAATTATAATAATATCATCTTATAATATAAATATTACTTTAATACCTACAACCACAAAATATATTAAATTAATAACAATGATTAATTTTATATAATATGCTTGTTTATTATCTAGGCTTCCGCACACTTGTAGATAAACACCGCAAAGATAACAATGTCGGTTTACGTTTTTTTTTTAGCTTTATGACATCCCTGCCAGTGATGTGACAGAATAAAGATAAATAAAAGAGATTTCCTCACACAGCACTAGGACTGGGTTGAATTCCAGGAACTATAAATTATCTTAATGTGCAATCACCATATTCCTTTATCTTTTTGAACAGGGGGTGGAGATTGGATATATTTTATCTACAAAAACTCGAGATACTTATAGATAGGTATGATGTAAGATAAGAAAACCTTTTTTTTTAATTTAACGCAGTGATCGGATTCAACCAAAATTAACCATACGATGTTCCCAATCGTGATGGTTCCATGACAATTCAACACGCGCATGAATAGGCACACTTTTCAAAGTGATACAATGTTATAAATTACAAAAAATAAACTTGTACTAAAACTTCATCAAACTTAATCTAATCAATCATTATTATTATTTATTTATAAAACAAAATACATCATACTATTAATTAATTTCCTTGGGTTAGGTTCTCGGAATAGTTTTTTTTTCGCACTTAAAATGACTTTATATCCTTTTTAAAAAGTGTGATGGCCTAAGCTCTTAATTTTTTGTGAATATGTTCGACTTCAAGCGGTGATTATTTACTTTCCTCTTAATACGACGCATTTTGACTTCTAAAAACAAAGTCATTAGAAACCAAAAACCTAATTTTGAAAGGATTTAAAATTCAACAGATTAAGAATTAAAAGTCATTAAGAATTAATGACTTTTAATAATTAAAAATGTTGTAAATGTAAGTGATTAACAATGTTACAAAATAAAATAAAATCACCCTATCTTTACTTAACTAGGAAGCAAAGACTCAACCCGATTTCTCCCATATAATATTCCTTCTACGGGAGCAGCTCGGTGTCCCCTTTCGGATAAACTTTGGTTCCTCTACGCGCCAATAGAGCGCTCCACAAGCTTTAAATTGACGGCGGCTACACAATATAAATAAGAATTTTACACGTATATCTAATAATATTTATTATAACTGTATTATTATTAGGTACTAATTTTAAACTAAGTGGTATTAAAAAAGATCCTACCGAACAAGAATTGAATCCTTATATTTTCTATGATTTTTTGTATTAAGAAGGTAGGTACTTGCTCACCTACTATCTACACACGAGGTAGTCATTTTGTAATAAACATTTATAATTAAGAACCGCTATGTTTTAAAATAACCCTTCAGGTTATCAACAAAAGATAACTTTTATGTTTTGATAAATATGTTTTTTTTAATAAGATTCTCGATGAGTATTCCCTAATGCTAGGCTGACGTCGTAAATCGCTGCTATCTGAAAATACCGATGAAAGGTCACGATCCTTAACATGATGATAAGACAGAAAAATATATTTTCAAACGATTAAATTAGTACCTACATACATTACCTACCTAAAACCGGTAGGTACCTTAAAATATGAGTGATGAATAATAAATAACATGACGTTATTCTCGATGCGCACATGTTTGTGATATTACGTTTTAATTTAGGTATGTAGGTACCGAAATATAATAAAAATAATAACATTGAATTTATATAGCGCAGTTTTGAGTTATTTCGCTTCAAGTGCGCTTTACTCTAATAAACTTATTTTAATAATCAATCGAAACACTCAAACTTTGTTTTAACCACATTTATTTTACACGCCTACCGGTTTCGGAACAACCGTTCCATCGTCAGGGCAACTATATACTAAGTATGTAAGTAGGCGTATCAAATAAATGTGCTTAAAACAAAGTTTGAGTATTTCATTTGATTATAATGGATAACCACAAAGTGATAGCTTCATACAATAGTATTATTTTACTAATTGTATTCAGTGGTATTCCTACAGTGCTCCTTTCATGTTCTATTCATAAACATATTCTGTTTATACATCCTTAACATATCACATACATTTTTACTTATTATTAATATTACTCCTACAATACTCCTTAGGTACATATTAATTTAATAAAATTACAAAATATTATACAGTACAAAGCGATATAAGAATAACACATTTACAATAACAGCGCCCAAATCGCTACATTACAAAATATTATACAGTATATACAAAGCGATACAAGAAGAACACATTCACAATAACAGCGCCAAAATCGCTACATTACAAAATATTATACAGTATATACAAAGCGATACAAGAAGAACACTGTATCGGACGTCACGTCTCCCGGAATATTCGGCGATACAAGAAGAACACATTCACAATAACAGGGCCAAAATCGCTACATTTTAAGACAGAAGTCAGGTTATGTTCAATAATAACTGAGTTCACACAAAAAAGTAAAATAAAGAGAAAACTGTTTATCAATCAACTATCGGAGGCTTGAGAAAATGTTTTTTTTTCAGTAAATTGAAGAGCAGTTCAAATTTATCGACAGAAGGATTGTTTAAATAATTTTGTTTTTAAATCCTGTTCAAATTCGGTAAATTTCTAATGTAATAAAGTACCTACATATTTAGGTAACTGTTATTTTATGTCGGTAGGTATGTAGGTATTTAGGTGGCGTGCACTTCGTAAAGGTTGAAATTATGCACGATGAAATAAAAAAAATTAAAATTCATGAAAAAGTACCTTTGTGTCTGAAATTCATTAAACACTTAAATTAAATTAAATTAATTAAATTATTATAACAACAATCAACTAAAAATAATAATAAAAACGGCCTCTCTCATACGCAATAAAATATTTAATCTAGCAATTGTAACTGAAACTGAGACTAAAAACTAAGACTGAAGCCTAAGCTTGGTCAAAGATCAATCCACGCCACTGGTATGCAGGTAACCTATAACTTTTTATTTTTAAGTTTATCTGTCATTACCAAACAAGAGTATTGCATCCTCATTTCACTAAATTTGTAGTCTGGGTAATGGAAATGGAGAGGATGGCAAAGTAGTTTGGGAAAGAAGGATAAAAATTACCTGGATATTCTTTTCTGGTTATCCAAAATCACTAATAATAATAATACTTGGATGACTAGTATAGCGCCGTTTTTGTGAAAAATCACCTTAAGGGCGCTGTACAAATACTATTTGCTAGGGTTTATCTTATCATGTACGAACAGATACAGAAACATACTTACCTCGTAGGTCACTCCAGATCAAAACGTTAAATTACGAAATTTTCTCTTGAGAAGATATGATTTTGCACGCACAGGACACAATATTAGAAAACACGAGCCATTTGAGGTGATTTTACCACGAAAACGGCGCTCTAGAAGTAATCCTCCATGGTCCTTCGTAAGGACGTCATTGAGAGTATCCACGTAATAACACACGTTATTTTAATTTACCTTTATAAAAGTCGCCGTGTATCTAATCTGCGACCTTTGGACTAAGAACCAACGGATCTACTCAGAACAACTCTGCTACTGAGATCGTCGTGCCTCGTAAACTCCTATGTCTTATAGTCAAGTAGGTAATAATTATATAGGTACAATAATAAAAAAAAGTTTTATGTAAGCTCAAAATTAAGTAACGTATTTGTTAAATGTATAAATCGAAGCCCCTCCTTTCAGTATACATCTTTGTAGGTGGGAATATGAATTAGTGGAGTTTTTTTTTGCTCAAGTTTTTATAAGATCAGGTAGACCCATATTCTTCCCATGGGTCCTGCCTCTACCCACGTCACCTCTATATATCATAGTGTGTCACATTTCGTGGGGGAAGTAGATGCAGCGTGTGGATTTATCCCATCGTTAATTTCATATTAAAAAACGCACCTAGTATACCATATTTATCTCCACTATAGAATTTATAGAATCGTGTTTGGATAGTTTTTTTTTGGGTGCTAGACTATATGTAGATGTTTAGGTATATAGATTTGTTGACGGCATTGATTTTTTTGTGCATTTATAGGGAATTCGCGTGGTTTTGTAATTTCCGTATTAATCGGATATTTTCAAAAGAAACTTGGCCTTCCACTTTCATGATGGTATTTCACCGACTTTTTTTTATTACTATCTCCCGTATATATTGATCTTCCTTCATGTATCTATATACGTAATAAGATAAACCCAACATTTGCATACTGTTGATATTTGTCACATCAGAACGGGTCGCTTCTACGACTCGTTCTTGTGTTCGACAGCTCGGCTGTGGAATGATCTGACGGCCTGTGTGTTTTCTATCTTTTACAACATGGGTCTCCTCAAGACCCGAATTCACTCCTTCCTATCCCCTAAAAGACCCTCCACACACCGCCTCCGAAGACGATATAGGTCTTGAGGGAAATTATTTCCCCCAGAGCCTCCTATATGGATTCACTGTAAAAAAAAAACACTAGCTAGTAATAAACAGTGTCCTGGGGGTGATTTTTAACAAAATCGGCCCATTAAAAATTATCCCATTTTTATTATTAATATGTACTATATAAAGAAATATATCCCGGGCGGGTATTTTTATTTATTTTCTGTAAAAATCTACAGTTTTATTCCGAGCTTGATGAAATATCGCACACTTAAAATAATAGGAATAAATCAAAATAAGAGGAAAATTGCTGGGCAGGGATAGGGATAGGGGTGTGGTAACAAACAACATTCTCAAAACTTTACTAGAAACTATTTATAATCCCAGGCAACGCCAGATACTTCAGGTAGTTTCTTATATAATATTACGTTTCATCAATTGGTTTTAAATATGAAAAAAATATATGCAACTTTACTACTTGACTTTTCTTTCCCATTTCAATCTATGCTTAAGTGATATTTTACAAAAATTGCGCTACATAAATTATTCAAATACCTTTGTTATTTTTACGCAATTGCATTTACCGACGTTTCTAAAAAACGTAAGAAATAAATAATTGACTCTTTAATAATGCGTCTAAAATTTACTTTGTTCTCTAGGATCTACCCATACCAGGCAAATATAAGATTAAAACCTTGTTGCTTCATCTTGGCTTCAGTTTTCGTTATTTTTTTCCAGGGGGTATAGTTTTTTTCAGCAGGATATTTCAAATTAGGAGTCCTGGCAGACCTTTGTCTTCGCCGAAACAAGTCTGACGGTAGAAAAAATATTATGATTTGGGTAAGACGGAATCCTGATACCACACGGTATACCTGGAAGTATGGGTCGAACCAATAAATGGGTCTCCTTTAGAGTTGAGCCTTTAATAAAAAAACATTGCCCACCCAAATCATAGTTTACATATTGTATATAACCGTTGGGTTTCTGCTATCCTGGGATTTTTTGTGAGATGCTTTTGTACATAGATTGTGAAATGTTTGGGTTGGGGTAAAAACATGACTTTTACTTAACTTAATTGATCATTTTATAATATTCAGTATTTTAAACATTCATTAATTTTCCGTATCTAATTACAAATTATTATTATTATAAGGTATCAACAAGGTATTAATTAGTATTGAAAAAAATCAGCACTTTCAGTCAATATCGTCCCTTTAGAGGTAACTGCAATATCATGCAATGTGCAGTGTTTTCTAATATATGTGTCCTGTACGGGCAAAATCATATCATCTATTGTTGCATTTCTAGTATCACGTACTTTTCGTCTTTCAAAAATATTATGTATATTACATTCTTGATGTACTTTTATTTCTATTCATTTTATTTATTCACTACTGTCGCTAGATGGCGGTGCTCCCCAACTCAACCACGAGAAATCTTTCTCTATTCAGTTGGGCATTTTTTGTAAAATAAATTAATACTTTTTTGTAATTAGCTATTATATCTGTACTATTCAATTTTCTATATGTATATATATTAAATAAAAAAAATAAAACTCTCTAATTCATCGTTTTAATCTCTATTGACCTACCAGGAAGTATGTTTCTGTATCTGTACATAATGAGATAAACCCTAGCAAGTAGTATTGGTACAACGCCCTTGAGGTGATTTTTCACAAAAGCGGCGCTATACAAATCATCTAAATATTATTATTAAGTGCAATACTAACTACTAGCTGCACGACACATAATGACTTTGACCTCTAATGGGATGATAATATTATATTATGGATCAGAAACATTCGCTTTGTTGACTACCTCCATAACAAATTGCTATGTTCCCTGTTTCTGAACCCAGAGGTCGCGAGTTAAAAAAAACCTTAAATTTATGTGGTTTTCTCGCACATTGCATACAAAAAAAATAATGATATATTCGCGGTAACAAGTTTTCAATTTCACAGTAGGTTACAGGCCTTTCATAAATCTTTCATAATTCTTCTTCATTCATCAAAAACGTTAACAAGAATTTTCAGAACAAACGGTGCTTACATAGATATGATATCATGTAGGATAAAAAAATCATTTACCTACCTACCTATTTAAAATTTAACTCAATAAATATGAATAGCGGTATCCCAGATAATGGACTCTTACCTTTTTTCCCTAGAATATTATAGGAAAGAGACCTACATAGATAAATAATTAATTATCCATTGTTTGAAGCTTTTCTCCGGAAATTAATCCTCATGAAGCCATACTAAACGTTTTCACAACTAATGTATGTATATCTATATTAACTGAGGGTTGATAAATTTACACAGTACCCAAATGACCCACATTTACGAACAGTAGGTAGGCACTTTTTTAAATTAATGGTTTTTATAAATCGTCGTTTTTTACGACGACATTTACGACGGCATACGACAGAGTTGACAGAAAAAAGTTATGGAAGGTGTTGTCTAAGTATGGTGTGAATACAAATCTTATACAGGCAATCGCATCGCTGTACGAAGGAAGCGTTGCATGTGTTAGGGCAAACGGTGATTTTACAGGGTGGTTTGACATCACAAAAGGTATTAAGCAAGGCTGCGTAATGTCACCGTGGTTATTCAATCTATGAACTACGGATAATTGTATGCAAGAATTGAAAGAGGTGGGCCTGGGGGCGCGAAAAAATGAGTAGTCTGTAAGTATGTTGTCTGGTTGTATGCTGATGATGCGGTGCTGATTGCTAACAGTATGGAAGATCTACAGTCCCTCGTATCTAGGGATGAACGAAGTATGTATGAAGAATGAGCTAATGATGAATGTAAAGTAAGTCCAAAGTCATGGTGTTTGAAAGAGAGAGTACGAAAACAGTATGCAATATAGTTGTGAATGATGAATACTTGGAGCAGGTCGATGAGTTTGTGTATTTGGGAAGTATGTTTACGAGATGGAAAGACAGATAGGGATATTGAAAGAAGGGTGAATGCAGGAAACTCCATTAACGGAGGACTGAACGCAGTTGGCGCAAACAAAAAGTTGTCCATGGAAGCGAAGCTAGCAGTCCACAATGGAGTGCTGATACCAACTCTGATGTATGGCAGTGAGGCATGGAACTGGCAGAGGAAGGATGAAAGTAGACTGAATGCTGTAGAAATGAGATCTCTGAGACGAATGTGTGGTAAAACCATGTATGATCGTGTGAAAAATATTGAAATTCGTAAAGAATGCAAGACTGATGTAAGCGTAATGAGAAAGATTAAGAAAGGGACGCTTAGATGGTTTGGGCATGTGGAGCGAATGAACGAAGAAAGGAGTGTAAGAAGAATGTATGACGCGAATGTGAATGGAAGAAGAAGCCGGGGACGCCCGAGGAAGACATGGCACGATCAAGTGAATCAAATACTTGAGTCGGGCCATGTCAGAAGTCGGAATAATAGAATGTATGAGACGATGTATGAATGTGAATGAAGCAAGAAGTGTATGCCAAGATCGAGTTGTTTGGCGGTCCATCCTCTCTGCCTACCCCTGCGGGGAAACGGCGTGATGGTTAGTTAGTTAGTTAGTTAGTCGTTTTTTACATTGCATTGTCGAACTAGGGTATTAATCTTAAGGCGTTCCACTTCCTAACATTCGAACGAAATCACGTACTTCTTATGCAGGTGGCGAAAATGTTGAAATTCTCTCTTAACAGCTGCATATTTTGGTTTACCCAAAAAAAGTAACCAAAATGCGTGATTTATTTTATTTTATAAAGCTCAGGCATAATTATTAAAATGTTTTACCATCATATTTAAAAAAAAAAAAACTGAATTGTCATAATGAACAATACAACAATATCGGAAAAGGGGTTCGTAAATAGGAGATTTTGCTCATTTTTTTTTGGTTCTAATACTTTATTTTTTCCTAGGCTTATAAAACGACTCGCTAAAAATGTCCCGTTAAATGAAAGGCGTATTATACTGGCAGTATTTAATTAAAACATCTATGATATTTCTGGGCCCTTCAATTTTTAAACGAAAAATACATGATTTTGCATTACTTCCCATTGTATAGCCTTAAGAGGAACGGCTGCGCTGCCTGTTTCATACATGACTTAATTTTAAATTTGAGGCCAAAATACCCATCCAAACTGAATGATATATCTTTTTAATTAAAGGTTTAGTAAATATCTAGTACGGATGAGAAGTTTTTTTTTTTTCGTAAGAAGCAATCACTTTGTGGTTTGACAGTGTATTAAGTAAATGAAACACGTTGTTATAAACCACGAATATATTTTATTTTTACCAACCGGTTTCGCTTAATTCAAGCTTCATCAGGGTAAATATAATAACTTCAGTAAATATAATAACTTCAGTTATTCCTAGGCTATAACTTCATAACTTCAGTTATTATATTTACAAAAGATTTACCCTCATGAAGCTTGAGTTAAGCGAAACCGGTTGGTGAAAATAAAATATATTCGTGGTTTATAACTTCAGTTATTATATTTACAAAAGATTTAACCTGATGAAGCTTGAGTTAAGCGAAACCGGTTGGTGAAAATAAAATATAATCGTGGTTTATGACAACCTGTTTCATTTACTTAAGTATTTTATTTATTTTTGTTTTAAATTATGAAATATACGCCATGAACAAAAAATAATTTTCTTAATTTTAGAGGCAACTTAGAAAATTATTTACGGGTTTATTGTATTTTAAAAATATATACGATATTTGCTATCTAAATATGACTACGTAAATGAAAATATAAAAACAAAACATTTAAAAAAAAAAAGAACTTTTTTTCTATTTTAAATTATTTACGACAAATTTGTGTTAAAAGGTAAATTGGTCGTTTTTAATTTAATTTAAAGTCCACCGTAACGCTTATTACAATATACATTTTATTTTATATTTCATTATATTTTCAAAGGAGACGGGGTACAACTTTTTTAAATCACCGTTAGTCCCCAAATGATTGTTAAAGGTGCATCTAAAATCTCGATAAATCAATTCCTTTAATGGCCTATATTTCATAATGTAAAACAAAAATAAATAAATTACTTCTAATCAGTAGTAGATATTTACTATATTTTGTGATGAAAAAAAAATCATTGGTTTTAGGCTTCAAATCCAAATTATTTTTTGGATGAAACAGGCCGCGCGGCCGTTCCTCTTAAGGGGTTGTCAGAATCAACCATAGTAATTATGCGACTAATGTTAAAAAGAGGATTGTTTCCAATTTTTATAAACTTATGCTGATTTATGCACGTATACTGATTGTTCGCCACCTTTTTACCTACCTACTTTTGCAATCAAAACATCATTATCTCTTTTGTGGTCGTTTGTTATTACAAGTGGTCAATGTTTATGTACAATAATGTTTCCTATATCGTGTAAATGATGTAATGCATGTCTATACTAATTATAGATCCAGGGGATTACGTGCTTACCAACAAACAAACACATAACTGTTTGTACACACAACCTAATTTGTTAGTGTAGAGTAATAATACATTGTTTTATCAGTTTATTTAGATAACTTAGAAGCATTAGGAAAGTCAAAAACACTATAGTATACTCATAAATAATCGAATAAATTTGAAATAAAAGTCCAATTCTTAAATTATTCCCAATAAACAAATTGTACGCCCTTCCCGGTCAGGTACCTGCTGATCTCCCACCATTGGCCCTTCACTCGCCTGTTTTTATCAATCTATAACACATGTGTATCTTAGTTCATAGTTTAGTTGTATACTGCCCTGAAGAATCTACGGTAGTAACAAAACCCGGTCAGCAAAAGTATATAACAAATAAAAGTGATGTAAAAAAAGTTATTGTTTTTTTTTTTAATATATTGTTATTTGAAAGTTGAAACCAACAACTTTTGGACACCTTGTAGGTATGGACTTGCTTTTAGTTTGTTTACTATCAAATCTCCGGTGATCACCAGCTATTAATTATACTGCACATTTTAATGTCATCCAAAATATATTACAAAAAAACATCGCTGCTTTTCACAATAATAATAATAATAATACTCGGATGACTTGTATAGCGCCGTTTTTTTTGTAAAAGAATCACCTCAGGGGCGCTGTGAAAATACGATTTTTTTTCCAATGCTCTATCTTCTCACTAACTATAAACATACTTTTATTACAACTTATTGCAAATAAATCGAATTCACCAGTTCGTCGACCTGTAATATCAAACTATATGTTCTTATAATGCATTTTACAAATGAACGTGATCCCGCGATAAAATAAATACGTGTTATTAATTTTAAGTATTAATACAAGTAGAAAATGTTATACAGGACCATACTTACCTGGCAGGTTACTTGAGATAAACACTATTTATTAGCGAAATGTATGTACGGTTGTACACACAGAGGACATAATATTGAAAAACACGTGTTGTTGAAGATACTATTTAAACTTGGTATTTATTTTTATAATTCAAATGCTTGATAACTTTGTGGCATCATTATTAATTATATAATTGAAAATACACTTTGTATATACCACTTTACTTAAAATATATAAATATTTCTACATGTTTCGATAGCAATGCTATCATCTTCAGGAATAAATGAATACATTATAGTATTCATTTATTCCTGAAGATGATAGCATTGCTATCGAAACATGTAGAAATATTTATATATTTTAAGTAAAGTGGTATATACAAAGTGTATTTTCAATTATATAATTTATTTTTATACTCATTCGTTTTTTAGGAACGGAAAAGCATATGATAGGTGGTACAGTACACGAATTTGATTAGAATTTATCTTCCTATATATGATACGTCCTTCGATAAGATACGGATTGAAGTGTGAGGCTTCGAATCTTGTTAATAAAATAACATAAGTGTAATTACTAATTAAGATATATAGGCAATACAAGAGTAGTATTCATAGATATATTGAATTTAAGGATATGAAAGTCTTAGTTTGGACCAAAATTCTGTTGGACTTTTATGCATCTTAGTTCTGTTGGAAATTTATTCCAAACCTTAGTCACTGATATTCCGAAAGCGCGATCTCCAAACTTAGTATATGGCTTGCGTTTATGTTCTATCAGCCTCCCAATAGCCGATGATGATACTGATCTGAGAGTTGGCTACCTTATATTAGTATTTTCCAAAACGCATAGTTCGGAGATGTAAGATGGGGCCATTTCATTGATGGATTTAAACACCATCCAGCATAATTAGAACTGGATTCTTTGGAGGCACTTGAGCCAGTAAAGATTACGAAGGTGTTCTGAAATGTGGGAATATTTTGAGATCCCAGTGATGAGCCTTGCTGCAGCATTTAAAACGGATTGAATTTTGTTAGTTTGGTATTTAGGAAGGCTGGCATAAATTCCGTTACAGTAATCGAGACGTGAGACTACAGAGGAGTTGATTAGTAGTTTGGTTGCCTCTATAGGAGTTTTTCTACGGACTGACTTGAGTTATCTTAGGTGAAAACACCCGGTGCTTACAGTTCTATTTACTTGTGTTTTTAGCGAACGGTCCTGATCCAAATTAACCAAAAAGCCTGACGAATGTTTTTGGAATTATGTCGCTGCTTGAAATAGAAATTAGTGAATTATTTAATTTTTAATAATTAAATACATTTTGGCGTTTGTTTGGGGCCGCCCATAGAAACTCAGTTTTTGATTGTTTGACGATGTCATGCACTTACATATTATATGTTATGCATGCACTTGTATATTATATATCGTGTACCCCAGATTATTACTACAGTAATTTTATTTATCTTTCTATTATCTGTAACTGAAATTTTTATTTTTTATTTTCTGTTTTTATTTTTATTTTTATTATTATTATTTATTATACATGTATTTCATATGTGTTACACCTATATACCTACTACGTATCGCTTTTTTTATTTTATTATTCTGTATTGTGAACAAAATCATGTAAAATGATAAAAATATATAAAAGCCTATCAGGTAAAAATTATTAAATAAACATAGCCTGTCTCTATGTCTGCTGCAGCTTCTCTCTCTTTCTCTTTTGATCCTTATCTGTTTTTCATAATTTACCTGACAAATTTAATGTCGCGTCTGAAATTGGTTGACTTCAACAAACGGCACAGTATTACTTAACAGTCCCATGTTCTACGTGAATTTTGTTTTTTATAAACGCGTTTAATTAAAAAAAAATTACATAAACATGTAGATATGGGTACCTATATATTTGTTAGTTTTTTATGTATAATTAATGCATACTAGCAGTAATTACCCTGTGTATCGCCCCGTTGAAAGAACACAATTCGGATTCGAAACGTTACTTTAGTGACAAGCTTTAAATAACCTAGTGCTTATCAACTTTCCTTACACTCATCTCCTTCCCCTTCTCACTCCCGTCAGCTTTACAACATACTCCAATTGAGGATGCCATAGCCCCATTGGTTTCAGGCAGTCGGGACTCTTAAACATAAAGGGATTAAAAAAAACTTTAAACCACTCGTGGTTGAGTTTACCACAATGTTATTATTTTTATTTTTCATATATTCAATATAGTTTAAACCGACCTTAAATATTTATTATCAAAGATGTTCAACGAGACGCACACATATATATATATATATATGTATATAATAGTCGAGGTAGAGAAATGTACTTTCCTAGTACCTTGATATAGATAGGTAGGGGTAGGTATCAGGGTTGGGTACCTTTATCGATAAAGCTGGAGACGACGCCCAATATTGTCAACCCCTGGCCGTATTATTATTTCCCTACATTCCATTCAGATGGGGAGACCCTCGAGGCCCGAGGAAAGGTTATACTGTTTTGCCATCCCTCGCGCGCGTTACATTTATTGGAAAAACATTCCGATACAACGAAAACAAAATTCAATTCAATTTTCCTCACAGAACGAGACCAATGGAAAAGTATCTTTGCGGGTACAGGGGGTTGCAACTTTCACTTAGGTAACGATTCGGATTAAAAATCAGGTTTTGTCAGTTTAGGCACCCGAAATAAGTATTACTGCCCATTGCAATGGTATTTAAAAGTAAATAAAAATTGAAGCGCTGCGATCGTTTAAAGGGTGTTAAATGGCAACACAAAGATGGCTCGTAGGATAGTCAAAATAATATTCAATTTAGTTTTTAATAACTTGTTGAGGTTTATAAACCTCATTGTAATATTTAATCACCGAAGATTACAATATAAACCTATCGTAAATGAAACACGAAAACCGAAAAAAAACAAAAAAATTTTAAGTATATCTTTGGGACGTCTTTACGTCAAGTTTTGAAGGTACGTTTGTGATAATATGTAGGTACATAGAAATTCTGAATGCGCTGGCTTAATTGCACATACACATTGACGGCGTAATGCACCTCAAATTCATAGAGTCAAATGGCATTTGTATTAGTTCTGATCTCGATGTAAAAACGTGATATGGTTTTATCAATAGTGAGAACCTTACAAAAATTGTGCTTCACCCAATGACATTATAAAAATACAAGACACTTTATAATAATAATAATAATAATAATAATAATAATAATAATAACAAAGCATTTATATAGCGCAGTTTTGTGTTGTTTCACTTCAAGTGCGCTTTACTATAAATAAATTTAAAAATGATCAAATAACTCCATTCAGTGGTATCCTACAGTGCTACTTTTACATTCTATTCTATTATATTCATTCTTAACAATTCGTATTAATTGAACAAGAAATGTTTCACGTTTTTGTTGTCAGTTTTAAACCTAACAATGCTTGTAAAAATGATAATAGTATATGTTTAAACTATGTTTGAAACTTGTACGTGTTTTTTTTTTAAATATATGTTTGTGGCAGCTGGTGATAGCTTATATGACGAACGAATGTATGTGTGATACTAAAAACGCAGTTAGTTTCAAGTGTGTCCAGTGGACTCAGTTCAGTGAAACCGCGCGCGTTGTTTCAGTAACGTATCTTTACTTTTTAATTCAACTGAGGCTTTACCCATAAACACTAGGAAAATGAATATAATAGAATATATTTCTGGCCTAAATTACACCAATAAACCTATGTAAAATCATCGAAATACACACGCCTCACCCTGTACTTTCGCACTAAGGTATCCATAGGCCAAACTTCTTTACATACCGGACTTATCTGCGTATATTCTTACATGATAATAATAATACGTAAAAGGTGGCTTTCGTGCTGCCTGTTTTTCATCCCAGAATGCCTCAGCGTCAAACAATGGCCCCGTAAATCGCCAAGAATAACAATCCGTTCCCCGCGGTGTCCGGCCCGTCCGAAAAAATATTATTGTTACCACACCCAGCTGTCAGTCTGTCATTTCACCGGGACTCGGGGATTCTTTGAATGGCCGAAATGTGTCGGATCTCCCGCTCTCGCGATTCGAGCTCTCGTCTCTTTTACGTGCGCGCTCCTCTGTTTGTCTGTCGACGTTTTGTTGTTTGTAAAGGGGTCGGTAAGTGCTTACCTACCAAACTGGTGGGGTGGCCATGCGAGTTTTTCTACAGATTTTACAAGTGCCTGAAAAGTACTTAACTGCTGAGAATTAATTTTTAAATAATCCAGCTACATATTTATTCAGTATATTATATTTAAAAGTATATTATATAAAAGTAATGCATGTTTCAAAGAATATGTCGAAATCCACGAAAGTTTGATTTTCATTGAATAACTCGCACATTCTTCTGATTGGAACTTTGACACCAGCATTTGTGCGCATCTTATTCTATAGATACCATACCGGAGACGATTTTCCTCCAAAACAGAGGTATATAGGAATCTATTGTTTTTTGTTGTGCGATGAAACTAATAAGGTAGGTACATATTCAGCTATATGTAAGGACTATTTTTGCTATCTGTATGACCAAAACACCCAGTGTTTCTCCCAAAATTGTCTTTTTTTCACCTCATACGAAAATTCTAGTAATAATGTATTTATCGGTCTGTGGTTCGACCAACCGCAATATGTTGTCATCCTAATAATCTGCTTCAAGTCCATGCAGACTAACACGTGTTTCGTTTTATCTGTTTCTGATGACCTTTTCTGTAGAAATATGGGTTTGTTTATTCATTTTTACGATCCTCATCTTTAGGTAGTCTCCCGCACCTTATTCCCTCCCGTAAAACTTTTTTTTTGGTTCCTAACCTGTTTTTTTTCAAAATCCAATTTTACGACTGTTCGTTTTTCAGTTTAAAAGTTCTTGTTTTTCGAGTCTCCGTGACTCCATCTTGTCTTTTATGAGCAGTTCTCAAGGTGATTAAGCGACATCTGTTTTTATTTATGCATACCTACATAAAATACCTTTGAGAATTGTGTTCGGAATTTGAATGCCAAATATCATATGGTGCAACGTCAAAATTTTTATGATCTATAAAACAAAACCATGTCTGAACCTTTTGAGCAATATCTTGTTAGGTTGGCACGTTTTCTAGATGGCATTATTTATGAGATTATGTTGTTAAAAACCTTCAAGATATTCTGAGACACATCTACTATTTAGGTATCTTCAAACCTTGCTGTGGGAACAAAGGAAAGCAGCGAGATTGAAAGCGATCTAGGATTTACACGTTTCGACAGTTGTGGGTGGTTTTTGTGCTATTTCAAAGAAGGCTTAGATTTAAAAAAATGTATTATTAGTTCTTATCTGTAGTTGAATGCAATTATTTTGTTATCTTTTTACAGACTTTTAAATATTTATAATTTTTTTTTAGGAAACAAATAGTCGGTATAAATAAGTAACTAAACATAATAAAAATGCCATATATTCGACCAATTAAATTCAATTAAATGAATCATAGTAGGTACCTCTGTAATATTATAAAAATAAATAAAAAACATTAGGTATATCCACATATGTTTATATAAATACAGTTATTGTCGACAAGCCGCTTTCCCGAAACATCGAAGTCATTCTTTAAAACAGCCCCAAAATAAATATTGTGCTTTTGTGAACATATCTCGTACATTTTGTTAATATAGGGATAAAGATAGGTAAAAAATTCAGTTACTTGTCCAATGCTCTTGAACAATATCCAATTACCCTGACAACAGGTATAAGAAAGTATTGTTAACATTGATTATATTAACTTCCGGTTGGTGATTATCAAAGATTTTTTATTTATCGATAATAAATACGTCGTGTCGATAGGTACCAATTATAATTTTAAATATGAACCGGGTAGCCTTATTATGTATTATTTATTTTCTTTACGAAATCGTTATTAAACAACGCCCAAGTTTATCATTATAAGAATTATCTCCATTGATAAATTCAATTCAAAATAATTTCTTTTTGATTTTATTTAGATACCTATTTCAAATACCTACAGCAATTTTGTTATTACTTGAACACTTCTATGTACTTTCTACAAGTCGTATGAAACTTCTAAAAAAACTTTAAAAGTCCCACCCCTTCCAATGAAATCCCTTATCACCGCGCAGGTAGAATGTTCACCTGTGCGATTTAAAAGTGGGGGTGTTATGTTCTCTCCTCGGCCAATGAGAGGTACAGATAACGACAGGTGCGCATGTACCTGAAGTAAGGAACACTAGCCGTCTCGCTCGCTCCCGCGGCGCTATCGACCCACCTGCCTTGTTACCTGAGCGTCTCGGCTTGGCCAATCGCGAAGGTGGGTGGGACAGGTAGATATATACATATAACGGTGGCGCAAACAGGTATTTTGTCAGGACTGGGATGTTTCCTGTATTGCGCAAAGGATTTGACCTACATAAGAACGCCTTCCTGTAAAGATGTTACCCATATGCCTACCTGTAGAGTTTATTTTGTCATTTATGATTTTTGAAAAGTAAATACAAAATGTAAAGTTTTGAGAAGATTTTTTAAATTATTTTATTTTACTTAAGGCTTGCAATCGGTGATCGGGGCCTTTTTTAAATGGAATATACATTCGAGATGAATGTATAATCTTCTTCTCAAAAACCAAATTGTTTCTCAAATCTTTATATAAAACATAACTTCATATATGTAGAAACAAAATTCAAGCATTTTTTACTTTTGAACCTTCAAAAGTCATTTAGTTAATAAAAATAAAACAATAACTTTGTTTATAACATAATCATCTTCAGGGTACAAAAATTAAACTCTTAAATGAAAAGTTTAATTTTTGTACCTTGAAGATGCTTATGTTAAGCGAAACCGGTCGGTCGTAATAAAATTAAATAAAATTCTTGTGGTTATAAACAAAGTTATTGTTTTATTTTTATTAAATATATCTAACCACAAAGTGACTGCTTTCTATAAAAACATAAAAATTATTTAGTTACTGTTTACTCCCCACGTCTATCCTTGTTATTCAATGCTCTAGAAGAAGATTCGTAGAAGAATGTCTTCTTCATCAGTTTCCACTCACCATCCCACTATGACCACCAACTCTCCTCCACCATACGAAGAAAAAGAATGTTCAAAGCCCTTATTATCTAAAGAATACCATTTGGGTACATACTGTCGTAAAATATTATATTGTTTATTTTTTTAACTATTGATAACTTATTGAAGCGTAACATCATTGTAATATGTTTTTAATCATTGAAGATAATATTACTTCCCAAATATACAAAAAAAAGTATGTTTACGAGAGATGGAAAGACTGATAGGGATATTGAAAGAAGGGTGAATGCAGGAAACTCCATTAACGGAGGACTGAACGCGGTTGGCGCTAACAAAAAGTTGTCCAAAGAAGCGAAGCTAGCAGTCCACAATGGAGTGCTGATACCAACCCTGATGTATGGCAGTGAGGCATGGATATGGCAGAAGAAGGATGAAAGTAAACTGAATGCCCTAGAAATGAGATCTCTGAGGCGAATGTGTGGTAAAACCATGTATGATCGTGTGAAAAATATTGAAATTCGTAAAGAATGCAAGGCTGATGTAAGCGTAATGAGTAAGATTAAGAAAGGGACGCTTAGATGGTTTGGGCATGTGGAGCGAATGAACGAAGAAAGGAGTGTAAGAAGAATGTATGACGCGAATGTGAATGGAAGAAGAAGCCGGGGACGTCCGAGGAAGACATGACACGATCAAGTGAATCAAATACTTGAGTCGGGCCATGTCAGAAGTCGGAATAATAGAAGAGAATGTATGAGACGATGTATGAATGTGAATGAAGCAAGAAGTGTATGCCAAGATGGAGTTGTTTGGCGGTCCGTCCTCTCTGCCTACCCCTGCGGGGAAACGGCGTGATGGTTAGTTAGTTAGTTAGTTAAGATAATATTAACAATTCTTGAAATGAAATATGAAACGGAAAAGATACAAAAAAGAAAATGATAACGGCAGCAGCTGGGACTCGAACCCAGGACCTCATGGTCAATCCGGAACCCTATGCTCTAATCCACTGTGCTACGGCTACCCCAATCCATCCCGTCTTTTTTATCGGTATCATACCTCGATTTCTTACGGACTGTGAAGATCATTTTCAATTAATTCGCATATATTTCTAATAAGAGAAGTTCCATATAAATAAAAAAAAATGGATAAGTATATCTGAGACACTATCTATCGATTTCAAATAAATACAGGTTTACAAGATTCTTATAGTCATAAAAAGGTAGACGCCAAAATATACACAAAAAGTATGATACCGATAAAAATGACGGGAAGGATTGGGCTAGCCGTAGCTTGGTGGATTAGAACTTAGGGTCCCGAATAGACCACGAGGCCCTGGATTCGATTTCCAGCTACTGCCGTCATCTTTTTATTTTTTGTGTCTATTCGGTTTCATGTTTCATTCTAAGAGTTAATAATATTATCTTCAATGATTAAATATATATTTTCTTGCTCTTTTGTTTTGATTATTTACACCCTTAACTGTTAAAATGGTCATTTAAGTGAATCTGCCGCTCATGAATATTTTAATCATAGTTTTTATTTGCATACATATAATATCTGTTAAAAAATGGTGTTGAAATTGAGTACATTTCAATTCAAATTACAATACTACATTCTTTAAAACAATCTTCTATTTTTCTATTGTTTTCAGGTAGGCTATTGAAATTTCTTATAAACAGCATATTGTACATCAGTTATTTCCTAATTATATTAGGTTAGGTTGGTGATTGTAAGTCGCACATGAGGTTAACTTTCACAAAACTTAACTAAAGAAAAAAAACTAATATTATTTTTGTCTGTGGACTAGAAAGCATCATACTGAAATTATAGTACAATAAATAAAATAAATTGCAGAAGAAACCTAAGAAAAGTTGAATAGAGACATACAAATGCAGCTGTTATGTATCATATACATACTCGCCCCACTGCTATTCAATATCAGGTTATGTTCTGATTGACCAAATAGTAACATTTTGTACATAATTTATTCTAAAATGTAAATATGTTAGTTGTAAGACTCTCTCACTAGTTTTAAGTCACTAGCTACAAGTTGTAAGTCGCTATCTATATAAGTCTTAGATGTAAGTCACTAATTATAAGTCTGAATTAGGTATTTTCTATTTATAAATCTTAGCTGTAAGCCATTAGTAATTAATCTAATATGTAAATTATTATATATAAGTCTAAGGGATAAGGTATAGATAGGTTAGATAAATTATGTTGTAAAGCGCCCTTGAGGTGATTTTCTCACGAAAACGGGGCTATAGAAATAATCCATTTATTATTATTATTATTATAATTAATACATTAATTTTTTGTTGTATTTTGTGTGATGATGTGAAACCACGAAGATTCGAGTTAGGGAAGCAGTAATTGTGCAATCATATAGATACTGCTGGAAGATGCAATGAAATATTACAGGAGAACATGAAAGGTACAGAGGAAGGTCGATGTACTGGGTAGTTGGTTTTATAGATGTGCTCCGGAAGGAGGCTGTGTGTAATGTAGGCATATCGATTATATATTTTTGGAATAATCGACAAGATGATCACTTCGCCGAGTTTTGAACCAGCGACTTCTGGGCCCTGGGCCAAAGCTCTTAGAGCAGGGCCACGAAGCTCGTTGGCACGCATTTAATAGATACGTGGTTATATTTGATATTTTAACACATCGGTAGGTGCCTCCAACCGTCTCGACCCCATTAACCACCCCCTCCCCCGCAAACCTGCCCATCTCTCCCCCCACCCCTCTCGGCAATAACTCAACATTCACACAGTGACCACAAAGTCCCTTGGTCCGTGATTCCTTCTACAGCTTTTTGTGCGAAACTTCGGCATTTCCCCCTTTTGTCCGAGTTCCCCGGCCAAATCAAAACTTTTCAATATTCAAGACTTCCATGGACACGTTCCGCCCAAGCAAGTTTACAGCGGGGGGAAAAAAGAAGAAAAAAAGCCCGCGAGAAGGGAAAAAAGTTGCGGGGGTAGGGAGAAATTGCGGGAAAAGGGAAAAAAATACGCGGGGTGGGGAAAGAGTGGCGGGGAAGGGAAAAAGTTGCGGGAAGAAAAAAAAGTTGCGGACAATACGTTCGCGAATTTGTGTTTCGTACCTACTGGTGAATAGGTGGGCGAAATCACCCGGCCCTTCCCCCGAAAGACGCCTACGCCACTGGAAATAATTCTCCGAGAAAAAGTATAAACTTGGGTTCAATTTATATAATCCAATATTTAAAACTGAATTTAATCTTCTACGGCGCAATTCGTGAAACAATTCCTATCTACTAAGGTAGAAACTTTCGATTTTGTTTAACAATAAAGTGATTGTTTTTTGAAGTAGGTAGCATTATTTGACGTAATCTATACCTATAATAGATACATTATCTCTCACACCACTTATTCATCCAAAAACAAGCATAAATATATTTCCTATATATACATAAATATTTCCTACTTACATTTTCGTGCAATGTTAGCCATTGGAAGAAATGCCATAACTTTTTGTTCGTGTTGTAAGTGTTTGGACGGTTTCGTAATTTTTTTTTATTTATTCGCAACTTTTCAAATTAACTGATATTATGGTTAATCAACTAGGCAAATTTCCTAAATATGGCAGTCGATTTAAATTAAAGTTTCTGATGGGGTTTACGGACGCATTGTAAATCTAGCTACCGTTATCCTTTTTTTAAAGCATGTAACTACATAATACAATTTACTGTGTTCGGTGTATTAACTACCAAATTCTTCCCAGAGATAAATCATTCTGGCTAAGTGTTAAGAAGTCACTCCGTACTCGCCATGGTCATAAATAATATCTTTCAAATAATTAGCGCAGATTTTTGCAGAGCTAACTGGTCCCGTAAATCTCTCGGCCAAACTTAAAAGTGAAAAATATCTGTGTATAGATATGTGAATAAGAGGGGCGTTTAATAAATTAATATTGCATATCATAATGTAGAAAGAATTCAAAGATTTTTTTTACTTTTCATAATTTTTAAAGTTAACGTACCTTTAGAGCACATAAATTACTCATCGTTAATGAATATTTTAAAGATTCCAACTTTAGAAAGCAGATGGAAAATTAACGACCTAACCTTTTTACTAAAATTGTCACATGTAAATTGGATTGTTCTGAACTCCTGCATTTAATCAACCTGTACATATCCAAACGAACTACAAGACAAACATTAACATTTTACATATCTATATCCCGTTCCAACTATACTTTAAATTCCCCAATTCAACGCTTGCACAGTCTTGCTAACAAATACTTAAATGACGTGGATGTGTTTGACAATCATCTAAACTTGTCAAATTTCAAAAGAAGAATGAACGAATTGTTTCTGTTTAGTTTATAAATTTTTGTTAACTACAAGTTTTACATTATTTAATTGTTTGTTATTAATGTTAATACTGACTTTGTGGATATTGTACTATTTTTTTTCTGTTACTGTCTATTTTTAGCTTTGGTGCCGTTTTTTAATTTTTCCTTTTTTCAAGTGTAACTTAACCTTTTTCAAGTGTAATTTAACTTTTGTGCATGTTTTCTATTTTTTTGTTTTTCTTATGTGATTTTAAAAATGATGCATCTGTACGTAAAAACCCTTTGGGCGTGTAAATAATAAAATAAATTAAAAAATATCACGCAATGTTCAGTGTTTTCTAATATATGTGTCCTGTGCGTGCAAAATCATATCATCTGAAGCGAAAATTTTATAATTTAACGTTTTAATTTGAAGTAACCTACTAGGTAAGTATGTTTCTGTATCTGTACATAATAAGATAAATCCTAGCAAGTAATATTTACAAGTAATATTACAGTTGAGGTGATTTTTCACAAAAACCGGCGCTACACCCAAGTATTATTATTATTGATGGATTCCACCAAATTGCAAAAATAGATTTTACGTATTATGTAGATGTCGGCTGTGAAAAGATTCGAACCTGTGCAACGAACCATAAAAATGTTTAGGTGCTAGAGACACATACTTAAACACTAATTCAAAATAAATTAACTACATCATTGACTGAATATTTATTGTTTAAAATTTGTCTTATGGTGCATAAGGCACTGAACGGGCTGACACCATCATACTAGACTGATCTCTGCGTGAGGGACAATCTTATTCAGAGGCAACTCACGCCCAGGTCGGCCAAATCTGATACGTCGAACAAACTGGTTTAACCCCCTCATACGAATTTTGCTTAATTTGGGGACAGAGCTTTTAATGTGCTCGGCAAGCAATTTTGAAATCTTTATGAAAAATCTAAAAACACATATTTTTAAAGCCTTTGAGGAGATAATCAATAAATGGCGCCATGTAAAAGTAAAAAAAGAGACAATTTATTATTATTGGTGTACTGCGGGTTAGCTCTAAAATAATGGTTTGAAAACCAGTTCTGTGTTTATTGATTGCTTTTTTTTAAAAACTGAAAATCCTTCTTTCTAGTACATATTATATAGTATAATGTAGTAGATACAATCATCTTGAAGTAATTCGATTCTCGCTGTGAGAACCGTTGCAGGTTTGAATGCTAAACGAGAGTCCTACCTGCTTATAATATTTAATCTTGAAAAAATTGGTCTGATTTTTAATCTTTGTTAAAATTAATAATGCTGTCGGGAAAATGTTAAGGATGGATTATTTTAAAAAATGTCGCTCTAATTCATTTATTTCCAACATTTTTTAAATATTTTGTCGTAGTACAGATCAGGTTAAAAATCTGTAAACTATCCGCATCGTCCTCACTTTTAACCGACTTTAGATATACACAAAGTCGGTTTTCAAAGGTGGACAGCGCTGATATCTTGTCCAGCTCTATGATTTATATTCCTCCCGATCCCCTCCCCCTCCTTCTCCACACCCCGTGCCGACCCACCCAAGGAATGCACCGGCGGCCGGGCGCGGGCACCGCCGAGAGGTGGGAGGCGACCCGCGGTCGAGTGGACCCGTCGCCAACTTACTATGTATCTGACACGATGTCGTAAATTTGAAAGTTCGGGACACAATTCATGGTTGTCTGTACCCACCTAGGTGCTTTTAATGTATGAAGCTCATTGCTGAGATTCTACATACGAACTGGACCACTCTGCTTGCAGCTGTATCTTTTTAAAAGGTAATTAATTATTTTACTTGTTCTGTTTTTAAAATATGAATCTTACAGACCTATACAACTTATTAATGAGTACGATTTATACAATCCGAATACTCGAATGGAAACGGTATATTTAGGTTTAATGTATCTATAGTCAAAAAGTAACTCTCGATCTTTTCATTTTACTTAATAATAGAAAAAATAATTGAATAATTTGTATTTCGCGTTTTTGTGAAAAATCACCACAAAGGCGCTGTACAAATATTACCTTATAGGGTTCATCTTTAATAATAATAATAATAATACTTGGACGATTTATATAGCGCCGTTTGTGTGAAAAATCATCTCAAGGGCGCTGTACAAATAATACTTGCTAGGGTTAATCTTATTATGTACATATACAGAAAACATTACAATTAAATTACAATGTTTTGGGCCGAGATAGTATGACTTGACTAATGATGGCTGCACGCACAGGACACATATATATTAGAAAATTATCATGTGCAAACAGATACAGAAACTTACTTACTTGTCAGGTCACTTCAGATTGACACATTGATTTTATAAAGTTTTTTTCCGTTATTTTATTCGTGTAAATGATATTACCACACATGAACCTCACACGCAAAATCATAAATTTATAAAAGATGGATGCCGTCTTGGCTGCGAAAAAAAATTGCAATCGCGCTTTGATTGTTCGTAAAGACTTAATGCTACTACTATAGCAAGTGATCGGTAAAATAATATGATTGGTCTAATAACGAAGCCCTAAGATGATTGCATTTCTTCTGAAATGCTCGACGCTTCCTAGTATAGGCACCACAAAATACCTACATACTATATGCATTGGTCACGGAATGTACTTTAATTCCTTCGTTCGTCATGGACCACTTTTTTATTTATTTTTATATGAATACCGCATAAAAATCCCAACTGCTCCCAACCGTCTGGAGCTAGTGAGACTATGGAATTCCCGATTGGGAAATGTTATCAGGCTGAAGGTATTGAGGAGGGAAAGGAGAAGGGGAAGAGGAAAGTAAGTAAATACCTGGCTATTCAGATCTGTTCACCAAACACGGCTAAAAGCCATTTCAAGCAATGTTTCAATTCTGAATGGTGGTCTTTCACCAAGGCGATACTGAGAGTATCTTCCACTCTGAAAATTCATATAATTATTGTATTTTAATAATCGTTTACGATTGCAACCATGTACGTACTTTCAGTGGTTTCGTAGGTAGTAAATTAAGAATATCTTCAAAACTTTTTTTTTCTTATTTTCAATAAAAGCAAAGAAAACGCAAACCGGATAAAATAGATCGCGAACCAATAACGACATTTGACATTTCGGTGACATTTTTTCACCCTGTTGACACTTTATATAAATAGACCCCCGTTGAGCAAAACTTAATCCACAAAAATCGATATGATGAATTGTTCGTAAATTTGATCGAGAATTTCGTTGGGAAGAGCGTATTTGTGCATTTGAACAGTGTTGAGCAAGGTTTCGTATATTCGCGATTGTGATTATTTTTAGGAAGATACTTCAGTAGTAGGTTTTATTGTTTAGGTGCCTTCAACAAACTAGAAACACAATATAAAACAGTTTCAATTCATTACATTGCTGATTTCAATTAAAAAATAATCTATTTGATTAATTTACAATCAAATTAATATCTAATAAATTAATAACCTGTTCAGCGAAACATAATCCACAAAAATCGATATGATGAATTGTTCGTAAATTTGATCGAGAATTTCGTTGGGAAGAGCGTATTTGTGCATTTGAACAGTGTTGAGCAAGGTTTCGTATATTCGCGATTGTGATTATTTTTAGGAAGATACTTCAGTAGTAGGTTTTATTGTTTAGGTGCCTTCAACAAACTAGAAACACAATATAAAACAGTTTCAATTCATTACATTGCTGATTTCAATTAAAAAATAATCTATTTGATTAATTTACAATCAAATTAATATCTAATAAATTAATAACCTGTTGAGCGAAACATAATCTACAAAAATCGATATCCTCAATTGATGGTAAATTTGATCGAGAATTCCGTTGGGAAGAGCGTATTTGTGCATTTGAACAGTTTTGAGCAAGGTTTCGTATATTTGCATGCCTTCAACAAACTAGAAACATAATATAAAATAGTTTCAATTCATCATTGCTGCTTTCACATAAAAATTAATATATTTCATTAATTTATAATCAAATTAATATCTCATAAATTAATAACAATTATAATTTCTTCAAATGATTGGTATTCACTTTGTGGCGTCATTATTAATTAATTTATTAAAAAAATATTCTTTGTTTACACCACTTTATAAATAGACATGAATATCTACATGTTTCGACAGCAATGCTAACATCATCAGGATTATATGAATACTATTATTATTATTTGTGTGTAAAAATTTAAAAACTTTATTTTTATCAAAAGAATTATTTGTTTCCAAAATAATATATATTCATTCGACATGAAGAATACTATTCAGTTTACTGCACACCATTAATTTTATGTTAAATCACGACAAAATTCGTGAGAAAGCTAAAATATGCTCAAATTCTTCTTGAATTTCTTTAAAAACACATGAATAAATCAGGAATTTAGACATTCACAGATATTCTAGATAATAATGTGGTAGAGGGCTTCACACTTTACATCTATGCTGAAGAGGCAACCGTTAGAAAATTTTCCGTTATTTATTTTAAAATGCAGGCATTTTAAAAGCATCATTGTGCCTCGTGGAAAGTCCGCCCCTGAGCGTGCGCACATCTCGCCGTGGGTGAGCGTTCGTACTTTGAAGTGATTTCCTATTAAATCTACGCAGAAATGCAATGTTACCTATTTGATTTATGAGGTATTTTAATACGGCAGCGATTACCGCCACTTTGCCTTTGCAAATCTTATATCTAAGAACAGGTTTAGTTTAGTCAAATAGCGCCACGGCTACCGAGAAGATGAGCAATTCGGGGCTTCATGTATTAAAAATAGCACAGCCTAAGCCAAACCACTTATATTGCCGTGGTTTATCACTGGTTAGGTTAGATGCTCAAATAAATGATTACATTGCATAGTTTTGTAAAAATTATGTATATGTAAATTAACGGATTTTTGTTAGGTATTGGCACATATTATTATATTCAATTTATTGGGATAACTAATTTATCATAAAAACTTAGTCAATAACATACTAAATAAAAACTAAAAAAAATGTCATCAAATAAGTCAACACTACCCCCCATAATAATAACATAACATAATAAATAATAATAATCAACCGTAAAAGGAAGCGTATTTGGAATACTGTTGGTAATTCGGAATACCGTCTTATCTTCGGTTCGGGTGGCGGAATCTATCGGTAATAATTATAACTATTGAAAGTCGAAGCTGTGAGCCTTGATTTTGGCCGGAATAATAGTTCTCCTGTGTCTGCGGATGAATGCTGACGTGTTTTGTGAAGTTGCTCCTATCAAAACTTTTTCGGTGAGTTTTTAATCCAATATAATCACCCCATATTCCAAACTATTTTATAACATTACAAATGAAATCACTTCAGAAAGAGTTTTATTTTTATAGTATGGCTTTCATTTTTGCATTTTTTAATACGTTGACATGTGATATAAGAAAGATCTTTTAGGTTATATGTTGCTAATGCGGAATACGGAATGTGATGCAAAATCGGAATAGTATTCCAAATTATATTCATTTTTTTTAAGTACTTTTATTTAATTTTACAGAGATGTCGTCATCAAATTTGTACCAGAAAAGGAAGAAGTGGGATTCGAAGGATATGTGTGAAGCCATTACTGCTGTTCGCAATAAAAAAATGGGATATTTGATGGCAGCTAAACACTTTAAAGTCCCACGTACTACTTTGTTTCGACTTGTATCTGAAAAAGATGCGGACTCTTTGACTTTAACCTCAAAGAAAATTGGCCGAAAACCAGTTTTTAGTGCAGAGTTCGAAAAACAATTGGTAGACTACGCCCTTGTAATGGAAAAAAAGTTCTATGGTCTAACACAAATGGATATCCGACGATTGTCTTATCAAGTGGCTGTTAAAAATAATCATCCAACTCCTTTTAAATCGGGAATTGCTGGCAGATACTGGTTGAAAGGCTTCCTAAATAGACACAAAAATGTGTTATCTATGAGAAAACCTACAGGAACCTCGTTTGCAAGAGCCATCGGTTTTACCAAAGAAAAATTGGACACATTTTACGACATTCTAGAAAATGTGTATTCAGAAAAAAACTACCCCGCCGACCGTATATTCAACGTAGATGAATCAGGACTATCTATCGTTCAAAGTAAAATCCCGAAAATCATTGGACGCCGTGGTAAAAAACAAATCGGTGCACTAACTTCGGCTGAACGAGGGTCTCTTATAACTATTGTGGTTTGTATGAGCGCATCAGGCATATATGTGCCTCCAATGATAATTTTCCCCGCAAAAATATGAATCTACAGCTCATGAAAGGAGCCCCGGCTGGATCTGTTGGAGTATGTCATCCATCTGGGTGGATACAAACTCACCTATTTACCCAATGGTTTTTACATTTCATGGAGAAAACTAAACCAAGCGAGAGCTCTCCGGTTTTGTTAATCTTGGATGGTCATTATAGCCATACAAAAAACGTGGAGATTGTAGATTTGGCTAGAGCGAATCA
>JAHDVE020001049.1:0-37221 GCA_022606495.2 Halesus radiatus | reverse complement strand
AAAAAATAATAATAAAAAAAAAAACATAAATGGAGTTCACTAATGAGATATGTTATCGTGTCGCATTGCAGCATGTCGGTTTTGGTAGGAAAAGTGGCAAATTGACGAGATGATGAGAGTTGGCGACCTAAAGAAAACTGACTTGTGAAAAACTGGAGGCAGTTGAGACAGGCCTTTGTCAAAAATGGGACGCTCGAAAACTTACGAAGAAAAAAAAATTAATAACAATAATCTGTGGACACGTAAGATGCCATAGTCTCACTGGTGATGATGATGTATTTAACATAAGATTAATAAAAATATTATAAAACATTGAATAACAAATTCATTTTAGAAATGAAAAAATAAATTAATTTTATTATTAATATTATTATGTAAATTAATTGATTTTTTTAAAAACATTTATTTATATCAAAAGAATGGTTGGTTTCTAAACTATGATTTTCAAATTAAGAATAGTTGTTATTATTTAACCACCTTAGGTGTTGCTTAACTCTAATTCTGAAATTTCTAGAAGCCTTTAGTATGTAAAAATAGTTGCAATCATCACAAATTAATTTATATACCTCCGATTCATTTAAAATATTATCTTTATCTTTATTTTTCATTTCACTTTTAGTATTCTATATATTCCTGACGAAGAAAGCATCGCTTTCGAAACATATAGATACCTGTGTATATTAATAAAGTGGTGAATACAAAGTAAATTTTTTAATTCATTTAATTTTTTAGGAATTTAAGTGCAGTGGGTTAATCTCGATATTTTGATGGAAACGATTTCAGCTACAAGATCTTACATAATGCATCACAGGTAGTGGTGGGCATACCAAGTATTTATTTAGAAGTGGTAGATGATAAAAAATCATTTCGATTATGTCTATTTGTCGGTTTAAAAGTCGAGGAAAAATCTTTCCGTCCGCTGACCCCTGTCACGAGAGGAGGTATCCTTTAGTGAGTCCTGGCATCATTGGAAATAGTAAAATAAAATCAAATATACTAAAACATATGTACAATAATGGGTCATGTTCAGATTTAATATTCCATTCTCCATATCACTGTAAAAATGTTTTGAAATTGGACTATTTTTTCCGGTCGCTAGAGTGGCATTACCCCTTAATAAGCCGGTTGCTAACCATATTAGGTGTGTGTGTGTATATTGCGCATAGAGTATTCCCGAAACAACGTGACGTTTGACATCCTTTGTTTCCGGGCAAGGCAATAAACGCTCACAAATTTGGCTTGATATGGACAGCTAAAACTTAATTAGGGATGCATGGATTGTTTTGTAATAGGGTGTTTAATTCAATGCGCCACCCTGTAGCTGTCTGGCAGATATATAGAGGGCCGGACATTTGGCTGTTTGATTTTGGCGGGGACGAGATTTATTCGGGTCATCCAGTAGTGATTTATTGAGAACGCTCTGAACTCGCGCGGTCGCGTAGTCACATTTTACAAACACACATAATGTGTTACATTTTTACCATGCATGCGCGGTTTTTTTCTGGCACCCTGTAGATTTATTTATGCCGAATGAAAAAAAGAATTCGGTGTAAATAATAGGCGCTGTATCAAACGTGTCATATAGGGGCAGATCCGAGTTGGCAAACAAGATTGTCATAACAAAATACGAGCAGTTCAAAACTTGTGTTCACACCTGCTAAACTTTATCAAAACAACACACGTCAGTTGAACGACCTCTGAAACAAACAAATCGTCAAAACAACCGCCGAGACGCTGATTCACCTCGGATGCTTCATCTTACCGCTACCAGACAGAAATAGTATCTACACCCAGCAACAGCTGACGTTACCTCAAGTGAACCACGAGCTTGCGGCAACCGGTCCGACCCTAATGCAGTCCCCAGATATGCCGCAACCTGAGCCCGACAGCCACCCAGCCTACCTACGAGCTTGCAGCGACCGGTCCGACCCTAATGCCGTCCCCGGATATGCCGCAACCTGAGCCCGACAGTCACCCAGTCTACCTACGAGCTTGCAGCGACTGGTCCGACCCAAATTTCGCCCCGGATACGCAGCAAACCTCGCTCATATGGTAGCTGACACCACCTCAAGCGATCGACCATACTGGCCGGTGCTACAAATCAAATACGCTCCGGGCGACGACATCCCCACTTGGAAACTACCAAACACCTTCCTCAGGAAGACTAGCGAATCACAATAGTGATGCATCTCTGTGTGCCGGTGTCTAAATATTTACACTCCCTTGTGCAGGCCTATACGTCTCGTACAGGTGCCTCACTGAAATTTTAATAAAAAAATTATCTAATGCAAATAAATGCTGTAGTATTTTTTCATCTACCATGCTAGAAATATCACTGTGTTATGGCTAACAAAATGAAGTATAATAATTATTATTTTTATAAACAATAATTATTAATCTAAAACACTCATCCAAATTGAAAAAACCTTCCGAGCAAAGATAAATGTCACCGGCAGGACTCGAACCCGCACCCTTCTAATGTCCGGTCAGATGCTCTACCGTTGAGCTACGTCGGCTTAATTTTTTTTCAATTTGGATGAGTATTTTAGATTAATAATTATTGTTTATAAAAATAATAATTGTTACCCTTTGCACTATGCACAAAAATCTTGTCTTAAGTTTTAAAAGAACTTTAGTTTATCAATTAATGAAGTATAATAATTGAAGTATTGAACCGATGATGATGTCGATGGAAATAAAATGTCAAATAAACTTATTTTTGAGATGCACGAACATAATGGGAATCGCAAATGGATTTTCCACGAGGATATGAAGTTCCCAAAATTATTTTATACACGATGCAATCCACGATAAAATTATAGAGTAAGATAAATAAATTATTTATCTCATTTAACCTTGTACAACTCACTAGTTAGAATGAATTAGGATGTGGAGATGTTATATGGAACCCACATTACTTGAAATATGCGAAACTATTGAATTTGTACCAAAAAATATCTTAAGACTATTATCCTTCAAATGTGATATAACGTCTTACTCCAATCTTACGAGGAATGATATCAATACTATATATTTTTTACTTTGGAAAAAGAGGACAGTCTGCTGACTTAATATGCTTATACAAAAAAATCTACAGCTAGCACCATTCTACAGTAACCACTCATCGTCTAAGTAGTATTATTAATGCCTCGAATGTGAAGAATGTACAATGATATAGAATGCGACGATATAGGCATCTTTATAAACAGCCTTGCGTATTTAAAAAAAAAAAACAAATTACCCATTTTCTAGCTCGTCATGGAAAATAGTGGTGTTATTAGAAATATTGTAACATACTTTATTTTTTTTTCTCTTTCTATACCTTATATTATATTTATTATACCTTATGGTGTTATTAGAAATGTTGTAACATGTTTTTTCTTCTTTCTGTATCTTATATTATGCTTTACGTTCTATTTCCTTTATTTTTTAAAATTATTTATCATCTCTACCAAGTGATAACTGAACCAAAAACTATGCATCCTGTGAACATTTTGAACTGAATTATTGGGACTTCTCGCACTTCTCGATTCTAATCTTACAAATATGATCATGTTAATACTCCATAAATTTTCCAAAACAATAAATTTGTGATCGCCAGTATCATCGGTACTACAATTCTTGAGAGCTGGTTCTTTTAAAAAAAAAATTCTTGACGTTGTCCTGTTACTGTTACCGGTTTCTTGTGCCCAGTGATGCGATGTTCTCATTAATACCATCCAGCCACCCGTGTTTAAGTCTCCCGACGCTGTGTCATCTTGAAGGGTTATTATTAAAAAAATATATTAAGGGTGATCGGTTATCGTCCATCTGTTTTGTAGTTAAATGAAACTTTCCGATTGCGTTCTTACAAGTTAATATTTTTTAAATTCTTTAATAGACACTTGACTTTATTAATCTTTTCATGTATGCACACTGCACCGGTGTTCAAAAACTTCTTTTTTTTTGCTTTCAGTTTTTATGCATTTATTAAATATCGTAACACTTATTGCTCATTTAATCATATTAATGCATATTTTTCGCATAATGTAAGTGAGAACTCTATAAAATGTTATGCCATGACTACACGATAGCCCAACCTCCCAACTCGAACATTTGGGCGATTGTGTAGAGGGGTATTTCGTACGCGTTGGGCCAATGTTGGTTCGAGTTTGGTGAGTTGGCCCGATTTCGCCCCGGTAGCGAACTAGTTGGTCCAACCTTCAAAATAGTTGGCCGAACTCGACCAAACCGACCTCTACACATTGGCCGTTCAGTATGAGTTCGGCAGGCGATTTCGACGGACGTCCTGCGCGAAGAATAAAACATGACTGAACTGTTTATAATGACGACAAAATATTCAAATATGCAACTAACCCACAAATAAATGACCAAATATGCATTATGAATTAATTAATTGCCATAAATGGCAAAAATAGTAAAGTTTAAATGATAATTCTAATATTGTCTCGGAATTACCATTGTTTTAAAGTTATTTATTGTAAAATATTCTTAACAAATCTGTAAATGTAATATCTGTTATCAATAAAAAGTGGAATATTGTCGAAAATTTGTCACAAAATAAATAAAAAAATTATCATTTTCAATAGCAAATAGCGATTCACCAATTAAAGATTTTTCTCTATTTTTCTTTGTTGTTAAAGTAATTAAAAGAGCAAGGATGAAAAGGTTTTACGTACGCCGTCATGGATGTACCATGTACCAGGTCGACTGGGCTTTCAACACGTATCAGTTTTAATAAAAGAAATTATGAAATGCAACACCAATTGAAATCAGCTTTTCATTCCACGCTTAGTAGATCATTTAATGTACCTCTATCAAAAAACAATTTTAATGAACAATTATAATTAAACAGATTGCAATAAATTACGGTTATAGTACTAAATTAAAAGATAACATATGTAATATTTATCTATTTATTTTTTATTTGTTTTTTATATAATTTTTTTTTTTTTTTTAAATTATATATATACATTTGAACACATGTACATAAACTTACGTGTAATGTATATAGAACAAAAATTCCCATATAGGCAAGGCCAGTGCGTGGGTATACCTGGTATCAGTTAATGGCAGTATATTTGTATTAATACATGGATGTTGAAGGTAAGTTAAATAAAAAAAATATAAATAAATAAAAAAATTAAATGAAAAAAAGAAAAGAATATAATTATAGCAGGAAAAGGTCGATATATTTGGTTTTAATCCAGTTTTTTAATTTTATTTTTTATAACATATTAAACGAAAAGTTTAAGAAAATAATTATTAAATCTTTTAAATGTACACAAATAACTGATGTTTAGTAAACAGTTTAGAAAAATATTATTTTTAAATTATAATATATCAATTTTAATCATTAAATACATTCCAAATTCCAACTTTTTGTACTAATAATAAATTAAAAAATAGATATTACAAAGAACAACGATAAAGAAAGTATTTTAAATAAATCGGAGGTACATAAATTAATATGTAACTATTTTTACATAGGAAAGACTTCTAGATATTTTAGAAACCAATCATTCATTTGATTTAAATAAAGGTTTAAAATTTTTACATACAAATAAAACCGGTTTACAATTAGACAAATTTGAAATTTTAGAAATCAGAAAAAGCGTTAATAGTGAATTAAATTTAATAAATAATTAAATATTTTTTTAAAATAGCTGCCACTTGAATTTATTTTTACATTAATATTAATAACAAAAAAATCTTTTTTAATTTATAATATAAATTTGTTATTCAATGTTTCATAATATTTTTTTGCCAGCATTTTTGATTATTTACTTACCTTCTTTAATCAATTTTTGTTTATGTATATAATTTGTCTGTTCGTACATTATTGTGTTCTTATTTTTATCATTTGTCTATACATGAAATTATTTTTTAGTATTCATATATTTCTGATGATGAAAACATCGCTTTCGAAACATGTAGATATCAATGTTTATTTATAAAGTGGTAAATAATAAGTATATTTTTTAATTAATTTATTAATACGGACGTCAAACACCAAAAGTTTGAAGAAATTATTAATTACTACTTATTATTTTAATTAAACCTTTATTTAATTAATAAATATCCACAGTTTAGTCAATTAAATATTATTAACAACGATTCTTTTAAAGCCATATATTAAATAAAAAGTCGTTAATCTGCATTCAAATTAATTATTGTTATTTTGGTACTTTGGTTGTTCATTGGTTTTGTTTGAATTTCTATTTTATAATATATTTTAATAATTACAATTTTATGATAATTTTGTTTTATTTTATTTAATTATTTTTACATTAATTCCCAATTATTTACCTCTCTTACCACTTATTTGTTATTTTGTTGTTTGTGTTTATAATTTTTTCTATGCCCATATATCATTATTTTTCAGTATACGTTGTATCCTGGCGAGAGAACCACTGGTTTTGAAACAAATAAATATTCATTTATTAAATAGGGTTTAAACAAAATATTTTTTTTTTATATAAAATAAAGCCATAAAGTGAATTTGCGTTGAATAAGAAATAAATTATTACACTTACCGTTACTTAAATCAACTGTTTGACAATGAACTATTCAAAATACCTACGCTCGAAATCAACGGCCGTTTACCAGGAATTGAAATGATTTAATCATAATCAAATCCTCAGCATTTCAAAATGCAATGCAAGTCCACAATAGTACAAAATTACAAATGAATATAGGTAGTTCAGAACGAGCCCAGAATCGAGGGCAATATGGCGTGCCCCGCATAATCAAATCCGCAAAAGTACACAATTCACTATTAATGGTGTCGTATTGAACATGGAAGTTGCAAGTTGAGTCCGGACCATTTATCGTATTAGCGCGATTCATAAATCCAATATAGAGCAAACCGAATTACGCTCGTTGTGTTGCGTTACTTTGGCTGTGCGGGGAATGCAAATTAATTTTATTTGTACTTGCTTCCAGCGCTGGAATAGTTATTGTTCTGAACTGTTGCAAAAATGTAAATTCCCTATTGAATTATCTGCATTGTGGACATATTTGTGGTGAAGTGTTTAAGTTAGTTAATTAATGATAAATAAGGAACCTGTGCATTTTATTCTGATTACTTGAGAGGTGTCGTAGAGCTTTGGCACCAAAGTTTTTGACTGATGCTGAGTAAAATTACATATTTGGCGAAGCGGTGAGCGGTACTTCGGGATAACTCTTAGTCTTGTATTCAATCCCCGCCAAAGGTTAATTTGATTAAAATAATTATTTGACGTATTAACCGATGTCTTTCAGCTTTATAAAATTCCCCAAATGAGAATGTCATAGATCTAATTGTTTCACGCATCTGTGTTCCGTATTTTTGTTTTCATATTTATGTAATATACGGAATTTTTAGTATATTATTTAAAGTGTAAAACTCCGCATTAATAATAAATTTTAAAATTCAATCACATACGACGAGTAAAACCAGCCACTGCCAAAAATTATAAAAAAAACTAGGCGAAATATGGAATTACGAAATTAAAAACTTGATTACGTTTTACAGAACATACGACTATATAGGTATAATGAGTATATTTTGGTAAAATGTATCGCCTTGTGGTCTAACATTATATTTGAATTGAAATGATAGGGTATTTTAATAAACTATAGATACCGTTAAAAATGTGTAGAAGATTTAAA
The DNA here is from genome assembly GCA_022606495.2 of Halesus radiatus. NCBI lineage: Eukaryota > Metazoa > Arthropoda > Insecta > Trichoptera > Limnephilidae > Halesus > Halesus radiatus. The sequence continues at coordinate 29,568 of JAHDVE020001049.1, read as the reverse complement.
GTTCAATTTTTTAATTATTAATTATTTTTATTGAGATTTAAACCTCATTTTAATATTTAGTCGTTGTAGAAAACAGACAGAAAATAAAAAAAGATTTCATTCGTATCTGGGACTTGAACCCAGGACATCTGCCTATCCGGGATAACCGCTTAACCAACTTAGCTAATGAGACCAGTACAATTTATGTCATCTTCATCGATATCATATCTCAAATTCAAGATGTGTAAATATTATTCTCCATTTTGAATCCCATATTATTCGCAGCTATCTTTATAATGCTTAAAAAGTTCCCAAGGAACACAATTACAAACTAGACAGTGTCTCGGATTAATATCCGATTTTTAATTATATGAGACATCTATTAACCTTTTTAAAAATATTGAATTTATTGATATTAAATTGAATTTGTTGATATTAAAAACAATATCAACAAATTAAAAATGGATCGTTTTTAATCACTATAAAAAAGGGATCCGTAAATATCAAAATTGCATCCTTATCGTAATTTTTTCTTAATTTTGTGTGTAATAACAAAAAAACATGTGAAAATACCCTATTCGACTGCTCTAAGGAAGACGGCACTAACTCAAAAGATTAATTTATCGACTTCCTTCCACTCTGAGAGTGATAAATTAGTGCCATATTGCGGAAAATACTAAATAAGTAAGAAAATTCATTAATTTAATAACAATAACTTTGTTTAAACCACTGTATTTAATATGAAAAAATCTATATGCTGCAGAAGCCAAGCTTTCCTCATCGGGAAAAACAATATACCTACTAAGAATAATGACAAGTATAGACAAATAATAAGAAAATAGAACATATTAAAAACACAAAAAAAAAAATAATAATTGATGAAAGTAGGTAAGTAATTAATCTACAACGTTAAAAATAATTGAAAAAATAAATATTTAATAGAAAATTTGTATTAAAATAACCGTCGTCTAAGAATATGAACAAGATTTTAAACGTTGAAATGACTCTCCGGCAAAATTAACGAGTTACTGCCTTCTTCCGTGGAGCAGTCAATATTACTTTTATTGTACGTTCAACACAATTTGTTGACGTAGGTACCTAACAATAAAGCGATTGTTTAATTGAAATATTAAGAACCGGTAAGTAAATAATTTAACGCATAAGTCTCTTTTATCCTTTGCCCATATTCACTCCATTTTACAAGAAGTGCATTCGTTAATTACCTTGGACCGATGAGATGACCAATGTAGTGGTTAATGTAAGAAAATGAACTCTCTACGAGTATATAATAAATGAAATATCTGCAATATCAAAAAATAACTAATTGTTAGACTAACATTCGTGCACTATTCAAGGATGTGATTTCTCTTACGATGTATACTTTCACTTGAAGTGAAAAGGAGTGCACAATGAGAGCTTGATATTGTTTACAAAGTGATTTGTTTTCATAATTTAATGATAACTTATTGATAAATCAACCAATTAATTTGATCACCGAATAGATAACCTCGAAGTATTTCCCCAAATAAACACCAACAAAGAAAATAATATAAAAGAAATGAATAGTGAAAGAAAAACCGTAAAGAAGTTTTTCCCGATGAGTAAAATATTTATTTGTCAGAACGGGTGGGGAGAGCTTTGTGGAGTTGGTTTTTAAATACTCAAACCTTTTAGCGACATCTTGAAAGGGCGCGTTAATGGAAGCCCCCTTAACTAACAAAGGTTTTTTAGGTATCGTATCGAACAAGTGAAGTCTTTAGTGGGGAGCTCGGGTGAAACAACCTTCAGGGAAGCTTTCATGACAGTTCATTGACCACATATAATGGGAATTAATTAATGTTTTACAAAGTTCGAAACTCATACTGTGCTCCTGGCACTTTGATAAATTATGAACAAACATAAACAAGCGTAGGTTTTATTCCCCCGGAGAAACCTATCCTTTATTTCATTCAAATTCCATCGTTCGTAAGCCGTAAGTTTATTTACTAGCGCGTAGAGTAAGTTTAAAAATAAATGTCAAAGGAAATTTATTCATTCCTTACGACTAAGCAAAATACAAGCCATAAACATAAAAAACGTAAGCCCAGCAGCGAAATTTATCGATAGCAATAAAATAAAAAATAAAAATGTCTTACCAATCAAAAAAGTGAATCTGAAATCGTACGTGATCACCCGAATATATAAAACAATAAAGCAGATATCACAAAAACTATTCCACCCTTTTCTTCATTGAAATGTAAGAAAACCAATATCTGTTTTCAGGTTCACGGTTTTTTACCGAATGTATTTTTTCAGCTGAAACGTGAGAAGCACTTACATTTTATTTATACGATATCTAAGAATATATTTGAAACAGAGCCTCCGTGAAACCCCGCGGCTAGGAGCAGGTAGGAAGTTGCTACATCGTAGACTGACAGTGGGAATATAAGTCTACCCTTGTACGCCGTACGCTGTACGCTGTACGGTGTGCGCTGTTCCCGCTGATATATGGCTTCCCTCGCTTGTTTTATCTATCTCATCCTTTTAAACATCTTACAGTCAAAAATGTTTTAGGGATATGAGCTTTACGTAATATTGAAAAGTTACGATTTTCTTTAGCTTTCTATTTTACTCGTTTTATCCTATTTTGTTAGCACAATGAATAAGGATATTTGTCACTCTTTCAATCTCTTAAATTAATAGATGTCAAGAGGATGGTTCAAAAACACGTTTTATTGTCTATTACTTTTGTATGTGGGTTCAATACAAAATTTATAATTAATGTATAAGGAGTACCTACACGTCTAATGTTTTTGACTTGTACCCTTTATTGAAAACAGGTTAAAGATATTTGCGAAAACACGGAAAAATTCCAAAACTTCATTTAAAAAAAAATGATCTACTAGCTGGTCAATTCTCTCCAAGAACTTATTTACGAAATGGAAATGACAACGTGCTATAGTATCTCTCAAAAAGCTACAACAGAATGCAAGTTTTCACAATTATTCTAGTTTGCGGGGCTTAAAAATAATATAATAAAACCTTGACATGTTACGATATTATTTGAAGTTCTAAATTTGAAATCGGACAAAGCCAAACTCGCCGGTTCCGGGAATCATAATTTAAAACGTGATAAAAATAACTAATACAACTACAGCCAAATCTCATACTTTTTACAACCCATTACAATAATCGTTTGAGAAATTCTCAAGACTATTCAGTTTTTATTCTACAGCAAAACGTACATTTTAAATAACTAGACCAAATTTTTATATTAAAATAAAAAATATCATCAAAAGGTTATTGAATGGAGGAAAAACCAACAGAAAAAACATTGAACAAAGGAAATAAAGGGATTGCTTGATTAAAGATAAATCAGTATTTTTGGCACAATGCGAAATGGGAGATTGATTGCTTTTAATACTTAATTGATTTATGAATGACGGAGAAACAAGTACTTTGCTTTTCCTTTGTATCGCCTTCTCTGATTTTATTTCAGCTTTTTTGTTTGTTGTTAATTTGTCATGGCCGGTATAAAGTTTACGGCTCATATACAATAAATAGTATACGCGAGAAAGTGTTTTTTTTTTTATTTGCCATTATTTATTTTACGATATATTATAACGCAGAGATTTTATTAGGTATTAAAGGTTAACCGCTTTAGGTAACAAATTGAATTCAAGTAAGAAATTTAGAGTATCTAATAATATAGGGTTTAAAAGATCTAAATAAGTACCTCATTATATCTCTTTTTGTGGAACATTGGTGCTGTCAAGCTACTTGCAGTAGCTTAGCGGGTACAAATTCCCATTATATTAAAATAATATCTTATGATTAAAAAAAATAAATGAAATGCATAATAATAATAAATACCTTAGTGGATGTAGATGGTATTATTTTATGTTGCACCACGGTATTTTGTAGCACGAACATGGTCAATATTATCAAGTTCATTAGCCATGAGAATTTCAATCGTTATTTTAAATTTGAATATAAATATTTTTATTCGTAAAAAGCGTTTACTTTGCGGCTTGTCATAATTATAATATAAACGTATACATGTGTTTTGAACCACTTCAATTACCATAAATATATAACAATCTCGAACGGTTTCTGAAGTATCCTTCAATTTTATATTATAAATATTTTTGTCGTAACACCACTTCATTGAACATATAAACCAACCGGTTTCGGTTCAGCCTGAACCTTCTTTAAGGTTGTATAAATGGATATGAAATTAAAAACAGAATTACAGTGAGGAAACATAGAATAGAGGGACGAAACATTAACTCTGGCGGGGGTTAGATAAGAGAGAGAGGGGGTAGGAGTGTAGGGTAGGAGATAGGTGTAGGCGAGCAGAAGGGGAACACGTTTAGTATTGGGCTGATCCATAAACCTAATTGCTTATTTAGTAAACTGATATCATCTATTTTTTTAGATTTATTTATTTCAAGAGCTTCTAAAATATTTAGGCGTAGACTTATCCCATTTCTATATAGTACATCTATTCCAGAAGATTTCTGGAAGGAGTGATCTGTATCAATTAGATGCCACGCGAATTCAAAATAATCCACACCATTCAGGCATACATTTTTATTCAAATTTCTTTATATTAAACCACAAAGTGAATGATTCCCATTTATTTTAAACTTTATATTTTATATTTCATTAAAAAAAGGGTTGTACAATAATTTTAGGGTATTTTTTCGTCCGCCATGCCTGAGAAATTCCTGTATTATAGACATGTACTAACTTAAGAGTTACCCCTTTTTGTGTATCTATAACTATTGATTAAATACTCTTAACAAAAAAATAAATATAACCAATAGACTTAATAAGTTTTGATAAATATGTTATATAATTTTCATGACACGAAACAAATATTTAGGATGAAGTGAAATTGGTCGAATAGTTTGGAGTATTGAAGTGTGATGAATATGCTATACATAGTGTGCATGGTTATTGGTAAACAAACCCTTAAAAATAAATTCCACGAAAGCCTCTTTCGCCTCTTCAAGTCACGGATTCGATTTGACAACAACAACAGCAAAACGTATTACACACATAGCTGAGTTATCGTTTTCACGATCTTGAGTAGAAATTTGTAATAATATTTATTTGACCTTGTTCGATGATATTACTTTTTGTTTTTATGTGAATACAGGAAAAAAAAAATTCTTCTCGGATTAAGAAGATAACTACTACCCACTCTCCCTTTGGTTCGTCCACATTAATCGGAAAATCAATAGATTCACAATTTTCCAGGAATCGAGACGTTTCAGCGGCACACTCATTGCAAATTGGGCTCCAGGAGGTGCGCGCGACGGACGTTAGTATTTGTTTTATTAATAAGTTAATACTCTGACTGGCCTAAACCGTGGGAATATGGTGGCTTTTATATTCAAATGATAATCATTTAATCCATCTACATTAAAGGTAACTTTTCCACTGTTAAAAGGTAGAGTGGATAATGAAACCATGATATTAAGGGGGGGAGGGACGTCGGAGAGGGATTATTTATTAATTCGAAATAATCATAATATTATTACGCAATACTACAAATAATGTTGTTAGAGAGAAAATTAAAAAGGCTTAGCATTTATCAAAATCAAATCTGAAATATGATTTTTTCTGACTATCCTAAATATGTTTTACAAAATATTCGAAAATGTTGAATATGCTCAGATTTTTTTTCTTTAATATACGAGTATATGCATTGAAAAAGTACTCATGATAAGAAAAATTTATAAACACTGCGCATTAAAATTAAAATACGGATTACAAAACTTCGATTCAGAAAAATAAACACCTAACTGGAAAGAATTGTATTTTTCTCCACTTGTTACAAATATTTTATTATTTTTGATATTTTGTCAAACATATCCAGGACGATCAGAAAAAGTCATATTTAAGATTTGATTTAATTAAATGTTAATCCCCTGTAAATAAAATAAATATATATAAAATATTTTTTCTGAAACATTATGTTTATCGTATTGTGTAAAAATATTATCATTATTTTGTAGTAATAAATAATCCCTTTCCGACATCCCTTTCCCCCTTAAAATTATTTCTCTCACCACAGTGAAAAAAAACCCTTTTTTATTTGGAATAAATAAATGCAATGTAATTACATAATTTGAAAGTTCACCGAACACAAGAGATAAAATGGCTGAATGGTGCTAGGGACTATTTGTATTACATTAATAGGAACAAGTTAATCTAATCTAACCTAACAGAACTGTCATTTAATTTATTTCCTTTTAACAGTTGGCTATCATTTCAGTAAAAAAAAACACACTTCCAAATAATGGGAAATAATTTTTCTCTCGGTGATTACGTGTACGTTGAATTTCCCGCCTTGAATTGTTTGCGGGGAATTGTTTGCGGTTCATTTACCGAAGTGTTCAGTGACAAGCTCTGCCACATATCCCCCCCCCTACTTTCATCCTTACAACATTCCTCGATTTGGAGATGCCATAGTCCCCCTGGCTCCGGGTAGTTTGGCATATTGTATGATATCTCGTGTTTTATTTCAGTTATAGGTGGGAATTGGCCATTTATACTGTTCTGGTAGAACATTTTATCCCTTTATTTTTCACAAAAGTATTATATAAAAGGGTAATGTTTTTTATTGGTTTTATCCAGATGAAAGGATTAACCACAGCGTGATTCAATAAATAATTCGAAAGCTAATCTCGTATATACCTACAGTGAAACGTTTAAAAATATTCATAAACGGTTAAAAATCAATGACTTTCAATCGTCTTTTATAATATTCAAAATCTACTAGGTGGTATTTACTTTAAATTAGACAAATAAACACGTTTTGAGGAAAAGCAAGCTCCATTCAATATTTACAAGACGAATATACGATACCGAGTTGTGACTTATTGCGTGCTTACGTTAAGTAATGGTGTGGGGGGTACAAAAACCTCCGGATTTCTCTTCCCAGAAAGCAGCACAAATAGCCGAAATGCGTTTATCTCAGAGTTAACGGACTGTGAATTTGATTAAAGTGCATAGTACTTTAATTTTTGACGAAAACAAAAATGTCGTTATGTAAATATGCTCTATCACGTTTGGATAATAATGTCATTTTAAATATTTCAACCTGTCCCAGTTGACATTATATAATCATCCAATAAATACATGAGAAATTTTTTTTTTTATGTGATTAGTAGTCCCAACTGCTCCCGTCCCATTGTCCGATGATAGTAGCATGCTAAATGCGACATCCCCAAATGGGGCATGTAGTAAGAGGTGAGTGGGAAAGGAAAGGAGATGGAGTGAGGATGGTTGGGAAGTACCAGGTGGGTTTTAGATCTGTAAACCAAACGAGGCTAAAACCATTGTAAGCAACATTTAGTTTATGAATGGGGATCTTTCACAAGGGCAATACTACTGAGAGTGTCTGCCAGATGTAAAAATTATGAAATATATTTAAAAACTATCAGAATTATTTACCAACTGTTAATTCGTTAGCGCTTTATTTTGATAAAAAAGATGTTTCAAAACCTAAATGAAACTACGAGTATGTAATGGATTAAGCTAACCCATTGGCAGATCATTAAAATGAGTGATTTTTGTTATCACCTGATTAAGACAAAAATATAAAAAAACTAAATAAAATTACTTTTCTGATTATATTTAAAGAATATTTATTTTTGTCTTCAAAATAGCGATATGTACGAGTACATACTCGTATACATTACTTGAACAATGCTAAAGCCAGTTTTTTCGGCAATACGAGATTTACGTTTTTTTTTCAAATTTTATACGAGTATAGTAAGAACACCATAATATTAAAGTGGAGAAATTTGTACCTCTGAAAATATTTGAAAAGACTATATGTATGCTATGTAGTTTTGGAATTTTGTAAAAGAGAGCTAGTGGACGTTTTTTAGTAGAATCTGTAGTGGAATCAAGGGGATGCTTCAGATTTTAGGTATCGTACTGCTGCTTGCTGCATGCTGCCAGCTCGCTTCCTGAAGGAGCTAACTGGATCATTAGGATGCGCAGGTGCACGCGAACTTAAACGCTTTCCTGAAATTTAAAAGTACAGAGTCGACTCTCGCCGGCTGCAATGGTAAAATGAAGATCAACCAATTGAGAGAACGTTAAGAGATTTTATTACCTTGGCTTTGCAGGCGCTCGCGTTCTTGCTCCGCTTAAAGCTTTTTCTACAGTCAGATATTAAAAGGTTTTATGAGTTCCCCACTTACTCGAACGACCAATGTAACAGCTAAAATACTTCCTTTTGGGCAGTATGATACTTAAAATGAAATAAAATATCTAGATTAAAATTATAATTAGCCATTCAAGTAATTTCATAACAATTAGAGTAAGCAAGTTTGGGTATTACAGAAGCTTATTTATCATTTTTGCAAGATTTGCTTCAAGAGACAGGAACATTAAAAAATATAGGAGCAGTTGTTGAGTTTACAACACAGTCGTTGTAGTATATATATATGTATATATTATCTTGTTGCGGTCGTTTTCCAATTTATTTTAAAATGTTAATTTCCGTAACACGGCTTCATAACATTTTTTTAAACCAATTTAGTGAGAAAGAGTTTAATTGTTCATTCAATATTATAAAACATATAAAATGATGCGACAAAGTAAACTTGAGTTTACTGAAGAAGTTTTAATTGTTTACCAACGTGCTCAGTTTTTATATATGTGTGTTAGATTACTACTTTCATAGGAAGTGGTTAATTTTTATGAATATTCTAATTGATTTATATAAAAAAAAAAAAAAAAATTAGAAAGAAATTTGCTACAGACTTTGATTGAGATGGTAGTTTAGGTTATGGTAGGTGCATTAAGATTATCATTCCACTTCACGGCAACATTTATTGATTTTTAGTTTTAATATATAATTCCATGTCTTTAGTTTCAGATCTAATTTATGCTTTATTCTACGAGTATGTGATAAGTAGGTGCCTACTTCAAAATATTATAAAAGTTTTTTTTTTTATAGTAGAAAACTCCTCTTTCTACTCAATATTAAATCTTATGCAACAGTAAATTATAAATAAAATTTGTAGAAATATTTTTATGTTTCAATCACGATTTCCACACATTTATCTTCAGTTCACGTGCGGTTTACGTCTACGATGAGAAAGTGCAGGGAAAATTTTAGGTGGATTACCCAATATATATCTGTGTAACGCAATCAGAGCTCGGTTGGAAACTAAGGGGAAGCCGTCGAATGAATCCGTCTTAGACAAAGGTAGCGTAACGAATGAAAATAAATGATCGCCTTAAGACCTACCCCTGCCTCCTGCTCCCCGGGGAAGGATGTTTTTCCTACTAACTTTAACCTTTAAACGCGTGAAGGAACATTCTAAGCAACATAAGTCCTTGTGTAACACTATTGTTTGATTGGCATTCTGATTTATTTAAGAGTAAAATTAAGCCCTGTTAATTGTCACGTGGTGTTGTGATAATAAAGCGCAATGTTTGATCCGTAAGATGATAACGTATATTCAACAGATATGCAACAAATGATTTCTTAACCTTTAAATATGTGGATGAACATGGTTAGCAACAAAGGTCGTAATTCTTACATGGTATTGAGATTGTAATATGTGAGACATTTGTTCCGAAAGTTCAGGTTGTGTTTAGAAAATAAGTTTTCTAAAGATACGTTATAAATGATTACCTTATCCTTTAAATCCGTGGGACTATGAAGGAACACTCTTAGCAACATTAGTTTTTTTATGTTACTGTTATAAGCAATGTGATTTATTTTTAAAAGTAACAATTGAACCATGCTATTTTTTATGTGATGTTGTATTAATAACACGTCAAAATTGATCTGGAAATTAAGTACATTTTCAGCACATATGCAAAAAATTATTTCATCACCAAAAACGTTATAAATAATAAACATCAGTGTTCCGTCGCGAAGTAACTTTATTATTCAAAAGATTTTAATGGAGTTGAAGTAAATTCACTCATTTAAAAAGTAGAAGAAAGGCCCATGAAAACGAAGAAAAATTGGATCTATTAAGCAGAAGATCTGTTTTCTAAAACAGAAAAACTCTCACGCGGCGTTATGAAGTTAGTACAGTTTGTTTGTCTGAAATTTTTTAATCAATTAAATATTTAATTTTGGAATAACTTAGTGAAGCTCATAAACCTCATCGTAATATATTTTAATCATTGAAGATAATATTAACAACACTCAAAATGAAACATGAAACTGAAAAGACAAAGAAAAGATAAAGACAACAGTAGCACCTGGGAAAAATACATGGGAATTAATTGAAGATGATATTAACAGTTCTTGAAAATGTATGTATTACACCGATAAAAATGACGGAACGGATTGGGGTAGCTGTAGCTTAGTGGATTAGAAATCATAGAAAATTAATTGGATATACCATGATTGGAGTCACAGTTGCTACCGTTATCTTTTCTCTGTCTTTCGGAATGTTTCATTTTGAGAGTTGTTAATGTTATCTTCAATGATTATAAACAAATTAACTTTTTTCGAATCTCAACGGCATTTCCAACAAGAGTTATTTGGATTTGAAATATTCATTTAGCTGTCAAAAAAATTCAATATTTTCTCAATGATTAAAAACAAATGAACTGTCTTCAAATATACATTCAGTATACTGTTTATTCTAATGAGGAAAGCTTTGCTTTCGAAACATGTTAATATTTATCTACGTGTAAACAAATTTATTCAGTTTTACTATTAAATTTGATCTGTTTTTAAGTATTATAGCACCACTAGCACTTTAGAGTTCAAGGTGCCATCTAAAACAATATTTGTAAAGGTTAACATAATGCACAGTGCACACGGGACCAACGTTCCGACATACAATATTACACAGGGCTAGAAGTGTGTCCATTGAACCGGCGCGGGCAGAGGCGCACTTGTCAAAGACGCCACCTTGTTAGCTAGCTGGAGTTTCCTAACTGCAGCTACCAATATCTTCCCGAACAAGGCCTTATTTGTATGTTGCACTGTACGAGAAACCATGTATTACAATACTGCTATACGTTGCCACCAAGATGGAAGACGCAATTAGCCGCCGTTACTTGAGTAAGATACGACCCGCAAGATTGTTTAGGAAAGTGATGCATAGCTGAAAACCATTACTTAGATTGAGAGCAGAGTGTTTATCGATCGATTGATAGGTACAGAGTTTTAGGAACTAAGTGAGATGGTCCAAAACTTTTATCAAGAGTTTGTGTAAAGTTATTATTATACTTGCGGTCCCCTTTCTGTTTGATAGGTTGACTATCATTAGGGAAATCATCACCCTGTTGGCTGAAGGCCGAAAAAGTGAGCTACGGAAGACTTCTTCTACTTCTTTGCCGGGCTGGTTGCAGATCCAGAGGTCTTTGGTTCGGATGCCGAGAAAATTATAATAGCTGCACGTTCCAGAGTGTTAGATACTCTTACGGCCGTTCTTCCTAACCCTGCTAAGTAACTGTTGAGCCGAAATTTTGCCTCAACCCTGTTCTAATACGCTTTTCCCAATCAAATTAACGATCAATTTAGGATAACGATTTTTGTGGATTAAGTTCCCCTCAACGAAGAATTAGTTATAAAGTGTCAACAGGGTGAAAAGATGGCACTGAAATATCAAATGTCATTATTAGTTTGCCATTTATTTTACGTGAATCAAATATTGAATGACAAAGATTTATTTGCGTTTTCGAATGTGAAAATATGTTTATTGTATGTTTTAAATATAGCTGAAGAGAACCTAACTTATTTTAATTACTATAAGCTACGTCTTGTTTATAGAACTGGCAGAGGAAGGATAGAAGTGTTTGTAAAACCATGTATGATCGAGTGAAAAACGTAGTTTTGCAAAGAATGCAAGTCTGATGTAAGCGCAATGAGTAAAATTAAGAAAGGGGTGCTTTGACGGTTTGGGAATGTTGAGCGATGGATATGATGCGAATATGAATGTAAAAAGAAGCCGGGGATGCCGGAGGAAGACATGGAACGATTAATCGAATCTAATACTTGAGAGAAGTGTACGTATGAGGCGATGTATGAATGCGAATGAAGCAAGAAGTGTATCCAAACATCGAGTTATTTGGCGCTCCGTCTTCTCTGACTATCTCTGCGGATAAAAAATACGTGATGGTTAATTAGTTATTTAATGAATTTAAAAAATTACTACGTATTGATCACTTTATTAATATACACAGATATCAACATATTTCGAAAGCAATACTTTATTTTTCAGGAATATATAGAATACTAAAAAGTAAAATGTAAAGTATAAATAAATGATAAAAATAGACCACAATATTATTAAACATTATTATTTTTTAGTATTCAATATATTCCTGACGAAGAAAGCATCGTTTTAGAAACATTTTAATATACATATTTTGATAAAGTGGTGAATACAAAGTAATTTTTTAACTCATTTATTAATAATGACCCCACAACGTGATTACCAATCTTTTGAAGAAATTATAATAAGTTATTTAGTTAGTTAGTGGAACATAAATCATTGCAAACAGGACTCTTTCCTGTTCTACTAATTTTTATAAACCGGGATAGAAATACAGAAACTAATTAGGTTAATGTAGAAAAAGGGGCAGCAAGGCAAGTAAGTCCATTGTGAATGACAGTAAATAGAGTAACTAATCTAACCCGCAGTCCCATGATAGGTGAGTTAGGTTGACACCTCGCGTTAAAAGTTTTGTTTTCTTCAACACCTTCAATACCCCTCGAAGATAAAAAACCACTTGTTCTGTATTGGTACGTCAAAAAGTCGAGTAAAACAATTTTCGAGATTTTCTTTCGTTAGATTTCTTGTAAGTAACCTTAGTTTTACACATCCAAATTAAAATATACCCTAAGTGATAGTAAACATCTAGGTCAGGAGCCACTTTCAGCAGCACAGTTTTATAACTTATACAACTTTGAAAAAACGTCGTAAAGAAAAAAATAGTTGACGCGTTATTTGGTTTTATATATAACTTATGAATTTGTTCACACGCAGGCGACGCGGGTTCAATCCTCGGCCAAATCCTCCATCATTGCACAAGTAAAAATTTCCACTTTTATTATTGTAGTAGGTAATAGGTTTTCAAGTATTAACAGGTTTTTTTGAAACCTGGTAGCGCTTGTCTTTTTTAAAAACAAACTTATATTACGGAAATGACATTTGAGATCCGAGTTCCAAATAACTGCTGGGAGTAAAAGAATAAATAATACTCAAGTTTATTTTTTATAACTTATTGAAGTTTGTAAACCTCATTGTTATATTTTAATCATTGAAGAAGATAAAATTAACACATGCCAAATGAACCACGAAACTGAAAAAACAACGGAAATTAAAAAGATTTCAGTCGCATCTGGGACTCGAACCCAGGACCTCTACCTATCCGGGGTAACCGTATGATATCGTGTAAATAGCGTAAATTGAACTGCTCTCATTAGCTAAGCGGTTACGGATAGATCCGGGGTTCGAGTCCCAGATGCGACTGAAATCTTTTTATTTTCTGTTGTTTTTTCGGTTTCGTGGTTCATTTGGGATGTGTTAATATTATCTTCTTCAATGATTAAAATAAATAACACGTTTGGCAAACTTTCGGCACCGATTCCGTAACCGGAATACATATCTACATCAAAAACTATGTTATTTTAAAATATTGCTTATACCATTATAATTAGTATTCGCTTTGCGGCGTCATTATTAATAAATGATTTAAAAATAACTTTGTATAAAAATTCCTTTTTTAAATCAGAAAAACCGTAGATAGTGATTTAAATATGATTAATTATTTTTTTAAATAGCTGTCAGTTGAATTTATTTTCATATTAATAATAATATTTAAAATAATTTCTTTTCTAATTTCTATTATATGTTTGTTATTCAGTGTTTTATAATATTTTTGTTTATTTGCCTACCTACTTTAAACAATTTTTATTTATGTTTATAATTTATCTATTCTTTCATTAATGTGTTCTATGTTGATCATTTGTCTATATTTGACATGATTATTTTTTATTATTATATATATATGCCTGATGACGAAATCATCGCTTTCGAAACATGTTGATATGCATACAATAATAAAGTGGTGGATACAAAGTAGTTTTGAAGTAATTTATTAAATAATTATGTTGTTATAGGAAGGTTGCAGTAACGCAGAAATATTAAACTTATACCAGATCTTGTAACATGTCGTCTATATACCGACACTATTAAATAAAATGTATTTTTGTCCACGATTGTATTGATCGCTATGAAAACAATTTGTTGGTTCGAACGAAGACCCACGTCGCTCAAAATTCATACCATTTTGTGAGAAATAGAAATTTAGGAGATAACGACAAAACCAAGATATTCTTTAATGAAAAGAACGCTCGAGCCAAGGTAAATTTGTATCTGAATTCATTGATTGTGCCTCGTAGAAAACATACACACAAAAAAAAAATTTTTTCAACAATTATTGCGTCTATAACACCTGTTATCCGTGTTAAAAAGCGGTGTTATATTAATCCGTGATAAAATAAATCAGGTTCTAGAGGAACGATTTGTTCATTTGTTAATGAGGTTCACGCTATGTTGTATAAAGGTACCAACCATCCAATATAAATAAAAGGTATGAAAATGTAATATTAATAAAAAAATACTATTCAATTCCATTTAATTTCTTTTCCACGGTGTTTAAGGCTTTGCAAAAAACGTAAATTTTAATCCCATTTTGATAAAATTTTTCATCCGGCGTCGTTGCTGAAATTCAGTACAGATAACCCCCCTCCCTCCGCTCTCATTACGTGGAGCGGAAGATTGGCAATATTTTGACCTTAATTGGCTAAACTTGTATTTCTTCTTTTCCTTTTATCTGATTTTCGCAGTTCCCCATTTGAAGTAAATCCGCCGCAGCTTTTCGGGGAATTTGAGAGAATGACGCAAAAGAACAAAGCAAAGGGACATTTTAATTTTAATTATAAAATTTTCTTGCAATGATTGGACATTGTGAAAAATGCTTTGTTACCTGATTAGGTAGAGTTGGTATATCATTTTCGTAAAAAAATATTGCACGATTACTGGTGAAATGAAAAGCTGAATGAGGCAAAACATTCTTTGCTCATTTTGGAAAATTGGAAAATAAGCCTTTCATTTCTACCACAGCAGTCTCTCACAGTGGGGCCTAGAAAAAAACGCAGCAAAACGAGCGTGGAGGCCCGAAACTACAATTCAAAGCATTCCCCTGGGGGGGGGGGAGTGGAAATTGAAAATTCAAAGAAGGATTTTAAATATTAATTTTTCGATGAAGGCGCTCGTCGTGTAATCTTGTAGGGGTACCTATCCTTCTACGTACTGACGCTACGTTCCTTACGTTATACCAACATCAGGCGATTTTATTCGGAGTTTTGTAGGGGCAAACAAGTATTTTCATGTTCGCCCTCAAAAACGTTTGACCAACGCACGTTTGTATGCTACATTGCAAACCAGAATATATGTATATTTTTTTAGTATTATGCCCTTCATTAGAAATTAATGCACTGTTAATAAATAACATAAACGTAACTTATTTATGATGCGCAAATTACTATATTCTATTAATATTCTCAATTATCTCGTTTCTGTAAATCAGTTGCCGCAGTTTCAATATAATCCTAGATCGCGTTATTTATTCGTTTGAACATCTCAGTAAACATTGCGTTAAAATACGCTATGTGTCTGAAATATACACTTATTTCCAGTAAGTTGCCAAATGTTCATATCGTACTAAACAAGAAAGTTTGCCATTTCATTCCGCTATGATTCCAAGGGAAGGGGATTGTATTCCACCAACAGCTGTAATTAGTATAATAATTAAAGAGTCGCGGTGCCTCCGCGAGCCAAAGCTTTCCTTAAAGTTCCCAATTAATGTTTTTCGAGCTTATTAAAGTATATTTATGGGAAGAATTTTGAACAAGTAGAATGTATGTTTCAACGACTTGCAGGTCTATTCTAGTAATAAAGACAACGAAGGGGATGTAATATTTTTGGGTGGAAAGAGAGAGAGGAGAATAATAATATTATTGTGCTTTTTCGCACACCCTTCATTTTTCTTTTAGTTTTTTGAGCTGGATAACATGTTTAAGGGGGATTTTACAACTGCAGTAATTTTATAGCCGAAAAATTGGCCTATTCCTTTGTCGTAAATTCTGAGGAAATTACAGTTGAACATTATTCATTCTCGTAGACAAATATAAAAAAAAATAGATGAAGATTTACATTTGATATTAATTTATTATTATACGTTGTGAATTTGAGTAAAAAATGTTGCTAAAATGGAGTTTCTCGGTTAGAATGCATTGTATTGATTTTTATTAGATTCCAAATATGTAGACAAATATACGTGGTAGGTGCTGTAAATATTTTTTTTTGCCTATTCACCTAAATTAAAACAATTTTTTCAAAGACAAGTATCACAATCCAATAAGGATAGTATTTTAGGATAGTAATAAAACAATGCTGCTATGAAACTTGTATTGAGAGCCAATAATGAATTATGAATTGAGTTCCGAAATATATCATTTGATGATTTTCTAATATTATTTCCAGAGTGGAAGATACTCTCAGTATCGCCCTGGTGAAAGACCACCATTCAGACTTAAAACGTTGCTTGAAATGGCTTTTAGCCGTGTTTGGTGACCAGATCTGAATAGCCAAGTATTTCCCACCTTCCTCTTCCCCTTCTCATTCCCCTCCCCAATACCTTCAGCCTCACAACATTCCCCAATTGTTTTAAAACATGCGTATATTATCCTTTAAAATGTTAAATTCTCTCAGTATCGTCATTCAAAATCAAAACAATACTTTAAACTCGTATATTTAATGACTAGATGTATACAGTCAGATATTTCCCTAATGACTTCTTCGCCTCCTCCCTTCCCTCTCAATATTTCCTTCAGTCTCATAAAATGGTAACACCACGGTTCCACCAGCTTCGCCCTAAAAAAGTTACAAATAGTTTTTTAGAATTATCGTCTGTATTTATTATTTTGATTTTATGAGTTTTTCACATTCGTTTTCTTAAAAACATTAAAAATAGTGTATATCTTTACGCAATATGTTTGCAAAAACCTGTTTTTGAAATACCAATCTGACTAATTATTTGGTAAAAAATGTGACTTTAATTACTTTAAAAATACGTTTAATATTATCGTTACTCGAATTAAATGTCAAGGTTCAATTTTTTTAAACGAATTTATTCAGTAATTCATCGAGGTATTATAATAAAAATTGTTAACATTGGATGGAAGTAATAATACATAAAAAAAGTGAAAATAGTTTTAGAAAAAACATTACCAGCAAATTTCAGTAATTTCACCACCTATCAAATTATTATAAGAACTTGAAGGATTTTAAATGTTTCGATTTTTTTTTTTTTTAATGTTTTTTGCAAATAGAAAATACAAATTATCATCTCACGTAAAAAAATGTGTCAAATAGAAACCAGACATTTATTATGTTTTAATCATTCTTTCCAACCCACACATCACACGGCATCTTCAAAGTTGACATAAGCCCTGACAGATTTTTTATTCTTATAGAATATCGGTTAGATAAAGAAATCCTCAGTACCGACCTAAAAATTTTTCCGAACATCCGCGTTCCAAAAGCTCAAATATAGAACCTCTCACGCATGGTTTTCAATTTCCTGTTTGCTTTAATAGGAGTATAGACATAAGACCAATATTTATATTACACAAAGGATGAGTGAAAGTAATAAGAAAATCAATTTTTTTTCTGAAATGTGGTCAAAATGTATACAATATGTACCTACTCCGAATTTTGTGAATAATAATTCAAAAACATATTTTGGTATACCGATTTATAAATTAGAGTTAGTTGTTAATTATTTCAAAGGGCAGACCTTCCAGAAAGCACTTAGACTAACTTATACGCGTATTGAAAAACGATGTAGCCGCAGATATTTATTTAATAATATTGTTATCCACAAAAGCAAAGGTCGTACAGACCGCAATAACCTCCGGGAAAACAAATTTACATTTTGGGAGGCGGGTATGGGTACCGCCGCCCCGGGAACCATTTTTTTGGATGACCAACACCTCTGCCATAGGTCATCCCAAGTGGTTCGCTACGTTTGGTGACTTAGCAGGGGTGCCCGGGTTCATGGGGTAAGGTTTGTCCAGGTCTTGGCTGCGGATGCGTTGGCCCACCTACTGCGTGGTGGGTCGGATCGGGAGACCCTTTACAACTGGCTACCATTGTCCAGGCCGCTCGATAGTACAGGGGCCCGACCCTCAGGCTCACGACTGAGGGTGGGCTGCCCCACCAGCGAGTGTAAAAACCCCGCCGCTGCTGTTGTGCCGATTCGTGACCGGAGGGGACCCAGCAGTAACGTTTGGGGCGCATTGGGAGCCCTTTCCAGCCAGACTCTCCCAACCATAGCCTTGCACCGCAGTCGGTGGGATGGATTCATACGTCCGTCAGTCCTGGATACCCTGACCCCCAGCTTCCTACCCACCCTTTATACCTAATCCTTCCCTTGCTTTCCCTTTCCTATAAAACCCCAAAAATAATTTTAAAAAACATGGAATCACAAAACAATAATAACATCATTACAACGGCAAGTAGAAGGCGTCCCCGGTGCAGGCCAAAAATGTTGGTAAATTTTACCAACATTCGAGGCCTGCACAAAAATTTAAATTCTGTCCATCATCACCTTCAATCCCAACGCCCAAACCTTTTATTCCTCTCCGAAACGCAGATAGCTGAGCCTCCAGACGCCTCCTATCTGGACTGCCCGGGCTTCACCCTCGTAGGCAAGTTCAGACCTAAAGGAGGTGTTTGTTTGTATAGCCGAGCTGACGTCAACTGTGTGCGACTGTTGAGTCTGGAAAATTCCAGATTTGACGTAATGTGGGTGCGCGTCAGTCTTGCCAGTACGGTAAGATTTTATGCGTGTTTGTACCGCTCACCAAACCTCAGCGAATCAGACTCATCCGAGCTATTTAAACATTTGAGCGAAACTATTGATGACCTCTTACCCCGCTACCCTTCGGCTGAGTTTGTTGTTCTGGGGGACTTCAATGTTCATAATGAACCGTGGTTGAAGTTCTCATGTTCAACAAACTCGGCTAGCCGACAGGCGGAATTCTTTGCCCTTTGCCATGGGTTGGAGCAACTGGTTCAGGAGCCTACGAGGGTTCCTGATGTCCAGACTCACCGCTCCAATCTGTTAGACCTATTTTTAACCACCGAGCCACGTGGTTATGGGATTGATGTCGCAGCGCCTTTAGGATCGTCCGACCATTGCCTGGTGACGACATCAATCCCTATTAACTTCGGACCCCCAATTGAGAGGCTGAAGAGAAAAATGTGGCACTATAGGTCAACAGATTGGTTCGGTCTGCGGGCGCATTATAATGCTTTCCCATGGTCAGCTGTCTGTTTTCAGACTTCGAATCCGTCCAGATGTGCCCAGGAAATTAGTGAAATCATCACATCTGCGATGGATGGCTTCATTCAATCAACCATTAAAGAAACTGGCGTAGGTTCAAAGCCGTGGTTCAGTCGACAATGCTCCGAAGCAGTTCGACGAAAAAACGCGGCTTACCGAGCCTACAACACATCTCGAACGTCAGAAAACAGGTCAGCATATAACAAATTGGCAAAGGACAGTAAGAGAATCATCAATAGGTCAAAATTTGAGCACGACCTACAGAAAAAAGCTAGCTGCCTGCCCGCATGGCAGCAGGGCGTTCTGGTCGCTAGCGGGCTCCATAGGTCGCAATTTCTGCAAATCCAGTCTGCCGCCTCTTACCAGACCTGACGGTTCACTGGCAAACACTGCTACCGAAAAGGCCAACCTTTTAGGGAAAATGTTTGCAGAAAACTCGGCCCTCGACGACCGGTGTGCCATCCCGCCGTCGGTTCCTCACTGCGGCTTCTATATGAAAAAGCTGAGGATACGGCATCGGGATGTACTCCTTGTCTTACGAGGGCTCGATGTTAATAAAGCTAGTGGGCCTGACGGAATACCTGCCCTGGTATTGCAGAGGTGTGCTGCAGAAATCGCTCCAGTTTTAACAAAGCTCTTTAAAATGTCCCTGAAATGTGGCTCTGTGCCCTCTGGTTGGAAAAAGCGGTCATTCATCCTATACCTAAAAAAGGTGACCGCTCCAACCCGGCCAACTACCGCCCATAGCGATCACATCAGTTCTGTCCAAGGTGATGGAACGTGTGATCAACGACAAACTGCTTACATACCTCGAGAAGAACAAAATCATTAATGACCGCCAGTATGGATTCCGGCGGAACCGCTCGTTCGGTGATCTTCTCGCGTATAGGACGCATGTTTGGGGACGGTGCCAGGAACGTTATGGTGAGATTCAAACGGTCTCACTGGACATTTCTAAGGCCTTTGACGGGTTTGGCACCGAGGACTTGTCAACAAACTGCCTTTTTACGGACTTCCCGTTTCCTTGTGTACGTGGATTGCCGACTTTCTGAGGGAGAGTTCGATTCAGACGGTTGCTGATGGTTTCATCTCTTCCTCGCATTCAATAAATGCTGGCGTCCCACAAGGATCGGTTCTGTCTCCGACATTGTTTTGTTGCACATCAATGACCTCTTGACATGTGCACCAATCCATTGTTACGCGGATGACAGTACTGTCCATGATTGCTTTTTGTTTGACAAGCCCCCAAAGGGCACACAAACTCCAACGGCTCGGAGGGCTTTGAAACAGAGAATGGACGGTTACCTTGAGAGGGTTTCCTCTTGGGGTAAGAATAACCTCGTCGAATTTAATGTTTCAAAGACCCAATCATGTCTGATTACGTCTAAAAGGGATCGAAATGACAATCTAGTCTCCTTTAATGGAAGCAATCTTCCCAACAAGCCCTCCATTGATATGCTTGGTGTAACCTTAAGTGATCAGCTCAGGTATGGGGGCTCCATCGAAACCCGAGTAAAGTTAGCCTCTCAGAAGTTGGGCGTATTGTACAGAGCCCGCAGATACTTTAATAGTACACAACTGCTGACCCTGTACAAATCGCAAGTGCGCCCCATTGTAGAATTTGGCAGCCACCTCTGGTCGGGAGTCCCAAAATATCGGAAAAAAAACCTTGACTCTGCGCAGAAACGGGCGGTCCGTTTGATAGATTCGCCTATCTTAACAAATGGGTTGCAATCTTTGGATCACAGACGTCGGATGGGAATGCTGTCCTTGTTCTACCGGTATTTTAATGGAAGATGCTCCGAGGAACTAGCGTCATTGATCCCTTCGGCACCGATGCATAGTCGGGAAACACGCCAAACGCGCGCCCAACATTTGCACACGGTTGACATTTGTCACATGAGAACGGGTCGCTTCTACGAATCGTTCTTGTGTTCAACAGCTCGGCTGTGGAATGATCTGCCGGCCTCTGTGTTTCCTCCATCCTATAACATGGGTCTCTTCAAGACCCAAGTTCACTCCTTCCTATCCTCTAAAAGATCCTCCACACAGCATCCCCAAAGATGATATAGGCCTTGAGGGAAATTGTTTCCTCCTTGGTCTCCTGTGTGGAGTTACTGTAAAAAAAAAAAAAAATGTCATCGAGTACAAAATTAGATTTATATAACTGAACCATTTGGCTTTTGCGAATTTTCCAGGTCAATGCAATTCTTTTTATCGAGATATTTCTATCCAGTTATGGAGCCCAGAAAAAAATATTTAACTACAATAAAACAATATGCCAATATGTATTGTTTGTTCCATAGTTTTTCATCATCCAATAAGAAGAAAAAAAGTCTTGAAATCCAGTTACAAATGTTTTTGCGTGTTTCAGTGAAATTAAAACAAAAATGTACAATAGCGAGCGAGACCGGGTAGTAAAACAAGTAATGCCTCGACCACACAATCGGCCAACGTCCCAACCCGAACTCGGTTCGGTGGTGGGACATTGGCCGATTGTGTAGTGACTATAAATTGGGCAACTACACGATCGGCCAACGTTCCAACTACTTTAGTTAAAAATCATTCGATCTACCGATATTCATAGAAAGTCTACCAAAATTAAGAATATATTAACACAATTCGTTTCTCATTAGGTACTCATGATACCGAAAATAAATATGACGGATAGCTGTTGCGCCTATTTTATGTCCGTATTTTGATAGATTGCAGCCCAAAAAAATATAACAACTAGCCCCGATTATGCATCGGATTACATGCATTTCGTTATTGAGGAGATTTTTCATGAAAAACGGCACTTTACATATTATAAAATTATTGTTATTATTAGCATAATATGCATAATTCATATTTGGGCATTTATTTGGGGGTTAGTTTCATATTTTAGTATTTTTTCGTCATTATAAACATAGTTCAGTCGTGTTTTATTTTCCGCGCAACATCCGTCGTAACCACCTGCCGAACTCGTACTGAACGGTCAATATGTGGATGCCGGTTTGTGCGAGTTCGGCCAACTATTTTGAAGATTGCGCCAACTAGTTCGCCACCGGGAAAATCTCGGGCGAACTCGCCGAACTCGAGCCAACGTCGGCCCAACGCGTACGAACTACCCCTCTACACAATCGCCCAAACGTTCGAGTTGGGTGGTTGGGCGATCGTGTGAATAAATATGTTTTTAAAAGTACGCTGAATGTGGCCGCACACAATGATATACTATTAATTTATCCGAGAATGTTAAACCGATTATTATTTTTTAAATTACTTAATACGGACAACCATTACTTTGGTTGCTTCTGTCAAAACACGGGCAGAGAGATTTTTAAATGGATACTTATGAAAGCGGCAAAGTTCTTGCCTTCAGACTCAAAGGTTAAAAGTTCAATAAGTCAGAAGACCAAAGCCTCCACTGTTTCTTAAGGAAAGACCCTTAGGCGGGTCACTCACCGGGTGCACTAAGACCTTCGTAATACCTCCCGTTTTTGTTGTTTGTTTTTTTATGTTTTATTATCTTTTTTTTTTTTTTAAATAACAAATAGTGATATTTTCACTGGGATTTCCCGTGCTGAGGATTTCATTGACAAAATATGAAAATACATTATATTAAATGAATGCACTTGATTAATAAAAATAAAATAATTGTAAGGTGGGGTGTTTTAAGTGCAGTAGAGTAGTTTCGGTCTTAGTCTGTTTGATTTTAATATATTTTCTATTTTAGAACTCCTTATGCTACGTATCCAGTGTTTTATTTGATTTTTAAATTTGGTATGGTTGTTATGATTTTTAAATAATAGTGGGATTTGGTTGTAGAGTTTAGTACCACAGTATAAGAAGTTTTTTTTTGTCCAAATGTTGTGTTTATGATTCCTTGTTGTATGTGTTTTTGATTCTGAGACCTAGTGTTTCTAATATCTGTGATTGTTGTTATTTCTTGTTTTTTTATATTCATGAATTGTTGTTTAAAAGTATAATTGTTTTATTGACATAATGTTAAGTTTGGTGAAGATTTCGCCACTGCTAGTTATTACAGGGACTTTAAATATAATTTTCATGATGGCTTTTTGTGTACTAATAAGTAAATTAAAAATATTATCCCCATCCGATAATACCATATTCTAATAGTGTTTGGCAGAGAACCATGTAGATCTTAATCAAATCTTTTATACTGAGGACATTCCTGATTGTTTTAAAAAAGTAAGTTCATTTAGTTCGAGTTATGTGAATAAAAAACTTGTTTTAATATAAATACAAAGGAGAAGAGTGGTGATACTTGGTGGGTGCACTAAATCAAACATAATTAAGTGGGGTAGAATAACTTTTATGAAGGGATTAGCAATAAGTTGTAGGATGCATGGTGAAATTTGAAAGTTGCTCCTATATGATGTCCATTTTACTTGCTAATTATTTTTTTATGTATTGTGGTTTTCGATCGCGGAAGATCGTGTAAAAAATACAAATCGTAGAACCGTTTGTTTAAATTAGAGGAGTCACAGGTATATTTTTGTGATGAACACACTACGACTAGAGTCTTATCTGATTGAAATCATTCGGACCGTGGCACCCACTCACCAATGGTATGAAAAGGACAGAAATAGGGGAGGGGAGCACACAGCTATTCAGATTTGGTTGCAAAATGAAAATAAAGTGATAATTCTGTTCTTTAGAATCTAGCGTGGTCAAATTCATCTCCGAAAAAGTTCTACAAAACAACAAAAATTGTCTCGGTTTAATGTATGTAACTTTAGATTTTTTTTAATTTATTAAATAGAAAAACAGTTTGGTATTCCAATATATAACCTACTTAAATCACAATGATTATGGATATTAACACAAGTTTATTTTTTGCATTTTGGATTTGACAAAGTTTGAATAGTGGGCCTGGGGATTTGACCAGTTTTGAAAATTAACAAAGAGGATTAGACTAAGTTTGATTATTAATACAAACACTAAAATATCTGGAACCAAATAACAACAAACCAGTCTGACAGCTGACTTTTCAGTATCTCGATTAAGAAATAAAGTTTGCGGCATAATGGAGCAGGTCAAAGCCTTCGCTCGCATTGTTGAAACTAAAATCAGTTGATTTTGACCACTTTTTGAGAAAGCAAAAGTTTTATCTTATTTTTGGGGTAAAATAGAATGATTTTACCACCATTGAAAGAAAACACATGTAGAATCTTTGATAGAAATTAAATTTGCATAATAAATTTTTTTAATTTTTATTTTACCTCGTTTGATTCCAAGGTACAGATTTCACCAGATTCTTTCTCTACCCTAGAATAAAGTACAAAAAAAATTCCGACAAAATACCTATTATAAAGCAGAAAAGTTTTTGTCTATCCATATAAATCTGAGGCAGCAAAAACTGTCGAGCGGTGAGCCCTGGAGACACGAAATTTGCATATATATAGCGTTTTTGTCAGGAATATCGATTATGGGTCAAGGTAGCTATTTATAAGTTTTTTTCCATCACGAGCTATTAATTTTTTTTCTAGTTTCTTTAGTAATAGCCTTTCGAACCAGTGTGTGAGCCTGTGAATTCATACATCGTGCAATATTCACGGGCGAGAAGATTTTTCAGGCAAAATGCCAACACCATACACTGACTTCCCGACAGTCGGCAGTCACAACACCCAGCTACACACACTACCTATTGGACAGCGAATGATATTGCCTGTCAAAGAATAAAGTTACCTACTCCCGGTGACGTCACGCGAACACGTGCAGTGCTAAATCAACTGCAATTTATGACCGGATAAAAATTCGTTTTTTTTTTAGATCTATTGATGAGGTTTTCGTTTCATATTATACGTAGTGTGCTGTTTTTGTTGGTGGTATTAAAAGGATTTATGGTAATTTATTTATATATTTATATATATAAATAAATTACATAATTTATTTATATATATATAATACATAATATATATTTTTAAGTATAATAAAGGTATGTTGTTTTATAATGTGGAGTTTAAGGTAGGTTTGAAGAGGTGATACTGTGAATAAAGTGTTATATGTGTCGTGACCACCTCACTTGGAGAACCTGTGCTGAGGTGTTCAGGTGGATGTGTAAAATGTGGTATAAGTATTGATGTGTATTGATTAGTTTTGTTTTATTGTTTTAGTTTTGCTACATAAATTAGGTGAAATTTAAAGAGAAATACATGTTTTGTTTATGTTTTGGTTACAGTTGGCAAAAACTTTAAAAAATAATAAACATGTAATTATAGATACTTTCGACTAAGTTTGATAATATTAAAGTATATTGCACGGAAAAAGAGAGAAGGGACTATCAAGTAAGTATAGCATTTTATGTATTGGGTTATGTTTGGTTTGGTTTTATCGTGTTTTGAATAACATGAATACCTTGTATTTTGATACAGACTGTGAGATATTTTTGAGATTAATTTAATTATTATATTTACAGTTAGTAGTTGTTTCAGAATGGTGGGCATGCCATTATAAATTTTGATTGCGTAATACTTACGTAGCGTTTTTATCCGTGTGAGGTGTGTGTTATTGGGATAGTATATAATATATTGTATTGCGGTTTGAGGTTGCATTGGATTATGAAGTTTGTGTTGGAAGAGGTGTAATAATACACTAGTACTTAATATACTAGTCTTATTGTCAGGACGTCAAGTGTTTTGAAAATTTAACCGGACTCTGTGTAGAACGATACTTGAAGGATGAGTTTAATTATCGACTTTTGTATTTTTTCTAATGGGTCTAATGCTTTGTTCAATGCGCTTCCCCAAGCCTATGCCATATGTGATAATGGGCTGACAAAGTGCAAAATGTATGGTCCTGAGGATTGTACGGTTAAATATAATAATAATAATAATAATATTACTTGGATGATTTGCATAGCGCCGTTTTTGTGAAAAATCACCTCAAGGGCGCTGTACAAATACTTGCTAGGGTTTATCTTATTATGTACATATACAGAAAACATACTTACCTGGTAGGGCACTCCAGATTAAAACGTTAAATTACAATGTTTTGGACTGAGATGATGTGACTTGCACGCACAGGACACATATATTAGAAAATACTACACATTGCGTGACATTGAAGTTACTGTTTAAATCCTATTTGTCATTGATATTATATACATTAGAAGGTTATTGACAAAAGAAGAGTAGGTGCTTATTTGAAACATGATTTTATTTGAGATTTTTGATAATAATTATTAATTATTTACATTTACAAATATTTAAATTATTTGTTTATTAAGTAACTGAACCATTCATATATATGACTGTCCGAAGAGATAAGTTTTGAGTTTTGCTCTGAATTCTGTCGAGTCTTTAATCAATCTTAGATCGTATGGCAGTTTATTCCAGGCTTTAGGGCCTGACACGCTGAAAGCTCGCTCACCAAACTTAGTATGTGGTGTGCGCTTTAGTTCATTCAGCCTTCCGATGGCCGATGACGTCGCTGATCTAAGAATTGACTGGCGTGAATTGGAATTTTCTGGGATGCAGAGTTCCGAAAGGTAAACCGGGGCCATCCCGTTAATTGATTTAAATACTATCCAGAAAAGCTTGAACTGGATTCTTTCAGGACATTTGAGACAGGCAAGATTTTTTAGATGATCTGAAATGTGAGAGTATTTAGATACGCCTGTAATTAGTCATGCCGCAGCGTTAAAAACGGATTGTAATTTGTTAATTCGATAGTTGGGGAGACTTGCATATATTCCATTGCAACAATCTAGACGTGAAACAACATACGACTTAACCAGTAATTTAATTGCCTCCGTTGGCAGGTTTCTCCGCACTGCTTTAATTTTCCTTAATTGGAAGAACCCTGTGCTTATAGTTCTGTTCACTTGGCTTTTAAGGCGATATAACCAGACACAACTGAAAAACAGTCATTTTTTAACGAATTCTAGACATAAATTGATTTTGAAAGATTGTTATTTTATTTATCATAGTAAGTTAAAACGGAAATAAACAGATATTGATATTTTTATTTTTTTCACACTTTTAGTTATTTACAGCATTGCGGGCTCTGGACGCATTTGCGCACCGATGCGTGATTTTTTTAAACTTTTTCTATAAGTGAGTTTAGGTAAGCACTAACCGGCTAGCCTAGCTAAGCAATTTACTGGAGCATTTCTTCCATTTATGGATATGATTGTCTGAAAATATGAGTTTTAGGTTTAGTTCTGAATTCTGTCGAGTCTTTGATCATTCAAATCATGCGCAGTTCATTCCTCATTGTATGGAAAGGAGTTTTCATTATGTAATAAATAGTTTTGCGATGTTGTTTTCTTTAGAAAGCTAAGTCTTATTTCATTTCTTCTTCTTGTAGAATGGTTATTTCTGTGTTGATGTTTATTAATTTTTTACGACAATTCAGAATTTTGATGGATTTTTATTTGCACAAATGCACACGTGCGATGCAAACCTTGAGCCCTGTATAGCTCGTCTATTCTAAATAAATCATAATCACAAAATGGAGCTCCAGAACTTTTTTTCTCAAGTTAGTTTTCATAGTTAAAATAATTTTCAAAGTTTCAATTTTTCAAAGCCAGCAAAAATGCTCTAAATCTATGGCCGATCGGTTTTGATGAGTTTTGAGGTTAGAATATCACATGTCAAGACAAAGATGAGCTTCACCGTACATAATTGTATATTCTATTCATGGTAAACCATAACTAAACATAAGTAAAAAAGTATGTACCTTTTTAGAATCTTCAACTCTAAGAATAATAATAGTATTGAGTATTAACATTATTATAATATCCGTGTTGATAATTGGTTTGATCGTGAACACCCTAATTTCTTTCATGAACTTAAGTTAAAATTATGCCAAAACTAAACAAATACGTATTTAAATACAAAAAAAGCGAAAAATATTTTTTTCATACTTATTCAAAAACTATACATATTAATTAAATTAGCCAAAAATATACGACCTATGTTTCAAAATATGACTACCTTAGAGCACACTTATTATTTTTATAATATTCGTATCCAAAATCCAAAATGGCGGAATTAAATAAAGTGTGAAATATGAAGTCTTCAATTGCTTGTCATTTAATATTAATTTTTGATTTTATTTTTATTTTAAATAATAAAATTATTTTTTACATAATATGTATGTTTTTTGATTTAATGATAATATCCGCTATCAAAAAAAACCGTTTTGTTTAGTTTTGCTATTTGGAAAACAACAAATAAATTGACGTAACTTGTAAGGGAGAGACGAAAATATCCGAACTCATCCGTTGAAATACTATACGAGATAAAGCAGGAACAAACCTGACGTATTCGAATGTTTTGTGGGTTTTGTGTATAGATTTTTTTGTACCTGAACGTACGGGATACGGCTTGTTGCGTTCGGGCGATAATATAGCAGCCGTATTGCGTACGTTCGTATAGGTAAGTCGGTTAATATTGTTATTATTATTTTTCTTTTAAAACAATAATATAATAAAATATTATCATATGTTTTGATTTTTAATATAAATATTTATTATCAAATCAAAAAACTTTCTTCTTAGTTTCGCTATTTGTAAAATTAACAACAAAAAATTGTGTGTTCCTGCTTTTCCATTTTGAATGTAGGTACATATTACTGTACATTTTGTATGAAATAAATCGCGGTAGATGCATAATGTTATATATCTGGTTATTTACATTTTCATGTTTACGCACTTCTATGCCCAAGACCCAAGTGACAACTTATTAGGTAAAAATGCTGGAGCCGAAAATTCTTCAATAATTTCATCGGAACCACACTGTACGATACGTTGGTTCGCGGGACTGGAGTACACTAGTGCCACCATCTCCCGCCGAGTGCGATAACCGTTTTTGATCGAAACATTGAATTCTGGCTCTCTGGTTAAGAGACAAATCAGCTTCCAGATTGACTCCAAGTAATTTGATAGATGTCTTTGGAGTAATGTCAGTTCCAGAAATAGTTATTGGGGACATGTCAATGTTATGCAGGAGTCTGCTTGTGACTGTCCAGAGAAACTCAGTCTTTGACGGATTCAGCTTCAATCTATTTGAGGTCATCCAACGAGTAATAGCTTCTAGACACTCCGCTATGCGAGTTTTTAGAATGTCTATTTCTTCGGGCAAGCAATAAAAATAAACTTGCTGGTAATCACCATAGCAGTGGGATTTAAGACCAAACGATTCGATTATTTTAGCGACATCATTTGTGAAGAGCATA